>JAQQZT010000010.1:20334991-20345966 GCA_030068275.1 Clarias platycephalus
TTTTTTGGATACAATCCAGGTTAGCACCCAGACATCCCTTTCAGACAGCTTCCTCTTGCGTCCACAGTTACTCCTGTAGGATGTGGTTCGTCCTTCTTGGTGGTATGCTGACTCACAAAGACTTGCTGTCTTGGTAACAGATGCGCCAGCAAGACGCGCACCAACAATTTGTCCTCTTTTGAACTCTGATATGTCACCCATAATGTTGTGTTAAGTTAGGGTATGGCTTAGAAAGAGTTATTGTAGGTTAACCTCTGACCTTCTGGTTCTGCATTAAGGACTACCATGTAAAATGTTCCAATGTAATTGTTCATTGGAAAGTTAATTCATTGATGCTGTACCCATCCACCCCTAACGAATAAATCAGAAAAATGCTGCTGCACACACACAAGAGCAGTTGTAGTGCTATTGGCCACTATGAAGTTTTATCCAGTTCTAACACTTTTTAAAGTAAAGTATAAAAAATATATTTGATATTTGATGTAATATAATATATTTGATACCCCTGTTCTAAACTATTAAACTTGAAGAACTTCAATGCAAGACTCAAGTCTGCAAAATTATCTTTCTTTGTAGAACTTAGCTGTTTCCTACTGTCTAGGTGTCTTAACCACGCTATCTCTAAAAGTATCGGAGAACACGGTCTGTTTTCACATTCACCTAGTTGCAGCTGTGCTCCATCTAGCTAATTCTAGGTCTGGTTGTGATTGCTTGAATCCTGTTTAACGTCCAAACCACAGCAACAACAACAGATTTTACCTAAGACTTGCAACTAGCTGCTATGCCGTTTTTAGTATTCATCTTCCATCATGCATGCTTTTCATTTAACCTTGATCCAGATGAAGAGAGACAAACTGGACGGGCCGAAATTTATGGAGTGGGAAATTATTGTGCTGGATATCTGCCAAAGCTTTGACCATAAGTTCTTTGGATTGCTTGCACGCTTCTGTTTTGTCTCAACCAACCTGCTCGCTAACATGTTTGTTCTTCTCCACCGCTACTCCCACTTACACCCAGACCAGATAATGGATAAATGGTTATTAAATAACTAATAAATTGTGTAAATGGCCAGTTTTGGTAAGTCTGTCTACTGTAGACTCAGTCCAGATGCTGTATGACAGGATTGGCTTGTGATGTGATCTATTGGTGTAGCCACATCCACATCCAGATTTGCGCATTCTGAAATTCTTTTCTGCTCACTGTGGATTTATAGAGTGGTTATTTTAGTCACTCCTCTGAGCTCAAACCAGTCGGTCTAATTTTCTTTGACATATCTCATCAACAAATTCTGTTTCTGCAGGATTGCTGCTCACTGGATGCTTTTTGTTTTTCACACAATTCTTATTCAACACTATAAAAGTTTGTGGGTAAGAATCGCAAAGCTACCACATTTACCAGGTTTATCAGGTCTGCTACAGTATTCAATTTGGCCTAATTGCTGGGATCTGTACCCGTGGATCACCATGTGGCCATCCACGCTAGAATAAGTGAGTACTTATTCAGTGATTTTAGGCAACTCCTCTAGAGGTCATTCTAAAACCTCCAACATAGCTCATCAGTCTCCATTCTCTCCTGTATGTCCACTTTCCCATTCTACGCCTGTCCGTCCCTTTCACCTTCATGCTACCTGCCCTACCGCTCTCATTCCCTCTCTTTCTCTATTATCACTGGAGCAGTTGTTGTCTACATGCCTAATGAAGACATATGACAATGCGGATATGGCCAGGAAAGCACACAAGTGTGTTGTGGGTAGAGTTTGTGAAAGAGCCTGTAGGATACTGTAAAATGTACAAAAGGACAAAAAAGACAAACAAAAACATGCAGAAAAGGTGGAATTATTGATACTGTGATGTTTTCTTTAAGCACACATTTATGGAAGAAATCTCCAGTATCAGTGCATTGTAAAAGTCTTTGTTTTGTGGGGACGCTATAATCAGCAGCATTTTATGTGATAGTATTCTCTCATTAGACAATTTAACAGACCGACAGAATGTGATATATCCATCCATCCATCCATCCATCTAAGCATCCTGCACCTTTATCGATGAGTAGATTGAAGAGTGAGGCATTGGTGAAGAAGAACAGGTAGGCGAACATCTGGCTCTGGATCTCGGCATGGACCTGATACTGCTGCATAAGCTCAGCCGTGGTCTGAAAAACACACAGAGCCCGACGCACGGCCTCGGGCATGACACACACACTGCACACACATGTACGTGCGCTCGTCGCTTGCCGGCATGCCTCCGACGATGGTCTGCAGTCGAGTAAGGCAGGCAACACCACGTACAAGGACTGTACAAAAAACACAACACACACACAAACACACTGACAAATCCAAACAGCTTTGGGGACACAATACGCAAAAGACATGAAAAAGAAGAAATAAAGGATGATAAGAACAATGATCACACCCACTCTGAGTAAAATTTTATATTCGGTTCTACAAGGTTGCACTTTGCCTTCATTTGCCGAAATGTATTAGATTTCTTTCTCATTATTTGCCAGGTATGGTGGATATCCACAGCTAGATTTCCCATTTATGACAACTGTACAGGAGGTGAACGTTTATGTAACATTAAAATTATATTAAGTCATAAAATTATGCATAATCAGGCACATGCACGATTTGAGTGACAGAGGCATTGCAGGTGTCAAACCGCTATCTGTTTGCTCTGCATTACTTTAGATAACCAGCTATCTGGAATTGTTGTAGTTAAAGTTTAACCACAAGAAATGTAGGAGTTGACGTGTTGGGTACGGACGACAAAGTTAGATCAAATAAAAACTATCATTAGCATACAAATTAATGTTACTGATCATACCATTTCAGCTAAGCTAAAACTAAACTAGCTAGCTTTTGGTGACCATGGTACTGTAAGTAGGCATGTTCAAACTAACAGCCAGACATCGTAAGCTCCACCCATTTTGCCTGTTTATAGATTAACCAGGGTTTAGGTGGAGTCAGTTCCACCCAAGATGGTGACAACAAGAGCTCCCATTCTTCAGTCAAAATCAATCTTCAGAAAACCTATGGGTGACATTACAGAGGGTTTGTCGAGGCCTTAGTCTATCAGCAAAACCATACCTTAGAAACCGTAATTTGTTAAGTTTCCCGGAAGCTGCTTCGCCAACAAATGGGGCAGCATGATTCCTGCTCCAATGGGCTTTTAAAAGTGCTTGCTGCAATTCCTTTTTTGCAACTTGCAGTAATAATTTAACAGAGCAAAATATGTACAGTACACGGTGTGTATGCTGCACTAAAATTGCATAACACCTAAAAAGCAAATTGATAGAAAAATTTGCATATTTATGTCAAATATGACATTTAAAAAAGAAATCGGTGGTAAATTAAAAGAGGTATGGATACAGTATATAAAGTGGGGTAGGGAATTTAGTTCTGCTATGATGCTATCATGGAAACAGTGACTATATCCATAGTGCATATCCATTGTATAAAGTTTACTACACCCCAAATCTTGTTGTACACATTTTCTTTAGTTTTTGTTGGACTGCTTTATAACCTGACCACACTGTACGGTTGGTATTTGCTGAAAAACTGCATAATGTATGCCATTTTCAGGCTCAATCAGGCTAATTATTTTAATAAGTTTTGTATATCAAATCTTAATTTTTTTGGAAATTGAAATATTTATTCATATTTTATTTTAGGAATCAACAGAGAATGACCAAATCACATGTGCGATCGGTGAATGGAAACAACTGTCTAGGCAAAAAAGTGCCTCCTGTGAATGACCTACAGTATACTGTATGCATTTGAAAAAACTTTAAGGATGTTGAAGCCAAGAAACAGGACGTGTGCAGCCTATTACTGCTATTGCAGTTTCCCCAGCAGTCATGAACTTCTATAATAATGCGTTGTCTTCAGTTACTGAAGTGAAACTGGCTGATGATACGTTATGAAGTGAACTTTTTGTGTTGTCTTTAAAGTATCTTTGTCATTTCAAAGGTTTTGTGGAAGGTGGATTCATACTGTAGCATTTTACAATAATAATAATAATAATAATAATAATAAAAACACTGAATCAGCACACACACAACCATTGTAATTTTGACAGTTATTACACCTTATGAAATAGACCATTATGACTTAAAAAAACTATCCACAAAATATCCTCTATTCTCTCCATGAACCACTCGCACACAGACATTCCTCAGACGCTACATCGCTCTTTTACCTTTGTAATGTAGTAGACGCACTGCTGAAATGTGTACATGATAACTTCCTCCAGTATCGTCATCACCTCTTCACTGGCTGATATTGTTGCCGAGAGGAGCGACTCTTTGGATCCAGCTGAATGGATAACAGAAGATAAATGGAGTCAGCGACCAACGTAAATATTAAATATATATCAAATATTTAAGCTACGTGTAAGTTGACGTGATTATTGAGGAGGAAACAAAAGCTGTACACGATATACTGTACGTCAAACTTTATGGATCATAGTCTTGCTTTAAGCTTGAAATAGCTAATCAGGGAAGAGAGACTGCTCAAGTGTCTGCTGTTATACTATCGAAGAAGAACAGATTCAAGATTAATAGAGTTTGACCTTTTCTCCGGCTGCACAGATTTTATTGATTCTCTAATTTGTTGGAAAGCTACAGAATGACAGATGAAAGTCAATCTTATTATGGGATTTATATTGCTGTGTATCATATGTCATGTGCAAGTGTGTATGTGTATGAGTGTGTGTGAGTGTGTGTGAGTGTGTGTGTATATACCTTTGCTGTCCATCATTTCAATATTCTGCATGTATGTCGGTGATTTCTGTTGAATAAAGTACAGGATCTCGATGGCGTTCGCCATCCAAAAGAAAATGACTTGAAGATCCGGCACAAGGTCAGAGATGCTAAGCAGTGACAGAGTGGCTGGAGCCTGACTGTATCACACACACACACACACACACACACACACACAATTAAATTATTGTAAACACGATTATTGCATGAAGGAAAAAATAGCAAATAATATGATTAAGCTATGGATGAATGGAGGTTTAAATAGAAATACAAGACCATGAAAAGACACGTGAATGCACACACATATATATGCTTCCCCACTCACACACACACACACACACATATCGCTACAAGGTGAAATATGATACCCACTGCTGAGCTTGCTTTTGTGCCAATTCCTTTGTCTTCTCCTGTAACAAACACACACACACACACACACACACACACACACACACATAATTAGTGTCATTAAAATTTGAATAGCTCTGAATAGCTTCACATAGGAGCAACGATGCTACTCAGCACAATCCCTCTCTCCTCTGCTCATTCTTTTATTTGCACTTCTCTTCTCTTAATATTCAGCCTGAACAAAACCGACCTTCTGTAATTGGAATTTAATAATTAATCAGTTAAGGGACTGGGTGTATGGAGCAGTCATTAAATGCTTCGGCATGCTTTCAGGGGCGTTCGCTCGATTCCCAAACTACACTACGTGACACCCTTCCTCCTGCGCTCCTCATGCTGACCGGCGGCAAAGGTAAATGTTAAGCCGACGGGGAGCGAAGGCGAGACGCCGAACGAGACGCCTTTCTGACCTTCACAAAGGAGAAACCGACCCCTCCGAACAGATGCTCATTTTCCTTTTTGTCTTGTAATTACTTTAGTTAAACCGTGTGGCACAATCGCACAAAATGTTTTATGTTCAGCAAAAATGATTCATTTGGGTATTAATGCTGAATTTTAAACTACTTTTGGTGTATTCGTTTTCTTTCAGTAAAAAATTATTTTTATGACAAATTTTGCATTTTACAATGCAATAAAATTTTAGTTTTATGAAAACGTCTGATTCAGTTATTTAAATAAAAATTTGGATGAATAGTATTGTATTTTGAATAGTAATACAATATCAATAAATACAATAAATACAGTATCTTGAATAGTATTGTATTTTGGTTAAATAGTGAGTTTTGCACAACAGTATGATTGTAATTTTGTAAAACAAAACAAAAAGTTGATTCATGTAAAATAATGAAGGCACCATGAGATTACATTGTACTTTGTTTAAAAAATTTACATTTAAGTAAAAACACTGGAATATATGCCATAATAAGAATGTTTGATTTGGCTCAAAATAGTGTATTTTAAACACTTACCGAATTCTTTTTTTTTTTTTTCTTTTAAATCTTAGATTTAGGTTCAACTATTTTATTTATTTATTTTATTTATTTATTTTTGGGTCAAACTGGCATATTTGAACGTACCATGCGATTATGTTTTGATCAAAAAATGAACTCAAAGAAAACAAAGGACTGTAATTTTGAAGAACCTTCAATGTGTGTATAATCAGTATAAAAAACTTTATTTTGGGTCGAAACGGCACATTTTAAATCCTGTAAACATGTATTCATGAGATAGATGTTTAATTTAGATGAAGTGTAAATTGCCATGTAACAAAGTCTCACATGGGATGGGAATCACAACAGACTCCAGGATACAACATTATCACAACAGACTAGGTGTCAATTCACGATTTATAAATATCTCAATTATATATATTATATATTTTATATTATTATTATGTATATTATCACCATTTTAGAGGAAAAGCAACATATTATCATTTTAAATGCAAACATACCTGAATTTAAAATGTATTTTAAAATATAAAAATCGATTTCCGAATCAGTTTGGTGATACTGTACATGAATCACCACACAAAAGATTTGCGACTCGTAACTGACTTGATTAACACTCCACCCCCGCCCCCCCCCCCCCCCCCCCCTCACACACACACTCCACCCACCCCATCTCTACAGTATAAACTATTATCCTAAATCTTTGTGAAAAAGGTTCGGTTTGGGTTAAAATGCAGCATGATGTCCAAACATGGTATAATATTTAGTTTAATAGAAGTTAGAGAAGTTTCCGTGCTTGGTGGGTTTCGTCCGGGTACTCTGGTTTCCTCCCACAGTCCAACAAAGACATGTAGTTTAGGTTAATTGGCATTCCCAAAATTGCACGTAGTGTGTGAGTGTGTGTATGTGTGTGTGTGCCCTGTGATGGATTGGTACCCTGTCCAGGGTGTACCCTGCTTTGTGCCCTAAGCCTCCTGGGATCGGCTCCAGGTCCTCCCCAACCCTGAATATAGGATTAAGCGGTATAGATGATGAGTGAGTGAGAGTGTTTGGGGAAGGACAAACATCTGTATATATGATCCAGACCATGGGAAAATTCATTGCTAAGAATTTAGTGGAGCAAAGAATAAAATTTGCCAAAGAAAAAAAAAACCAACCCATGCAATGCTCTGGATCTTCTTAGCGATTTTGAGGAGCAGTTTCCCGAAGCTTCCGGGTGGGAACGACAGAGCCGAGTGTTGGATGCACAGGCAGAGCAGATACGCCGGAGTGAGCTTGTGATCATCGCTACTCGGCTCGATCAGCGTGAGCACTCGGTTCACCAGTGCGTCCTCTTGGGCCCGCTCAAACTCCAGCACCAGCTTCCTTTTCTTTGTCGCCTTTGTATTCTTTAAACTTTGCCGAAATTCCGTCTGCTCTCGTGGGGCGGCACCGCACGTCGGACACGTCTCCCTGTTTAGGGAGCCGAGGGCACGGAGGCGGGTCAGGGTGTGGCTTGGTAGCGGCTTGGCGCTCAGAGGGTCCCTGTAAAGGAAGATGTAATGGGCACCGAATGACAGCAGGTCACCGTGACGCAGCGGAGTGGGACGCTCGATACGAGTGAAGTTGATCATCACGATGCCGTGACTGACAGGTTCCAGTAAGAGCCGATGATCTAAGGAAGAGGAAGAGGAGGACGAGGACGAGGAAGACGAGCGTCGGCGGCGTATGCGGCAGTGGAGGGGGAGAATGTCCGGAGATGACAGACAGATGTTTGGCCGTGTGCTTGCCGTCTCCTGACCCACCGTGTGCTGCTCTTTGTTTAGCAGGTAAACCAGGCAGTCCTGTTGGCCACAGACAAACAAATGAATTAATGTATAAATAATACAACACCAAACGTAAGACAGATTTATAATTTGAAGGATAAACTGAGCAAGCACTCATCTGCTACGTGTAGAGCTTAAACCTGAATTTGAGGTCTGAAAACAGACACTTCATGAGACACTTTGAGTGATTGAGAGTTTATCACTCACTTGTCGGTTATATCCTTGCAGGAGCAGCAAATGAGGTGACTGGTAAAGGGAATGCTTGACTCCGCCCCCATCTTTGCGTCCATCCGAGCGCCCTCGGCCTGACCCGGGCAGTGTAGAGTAGCGCTTAGGTTCCTCCCCTGTCACGCCCACCAGGTTGAGACTGGTCTCGCTGAGGCTGCGGCAGAAGGACGAGCCATGTTGCAGGTTCATCGTTCCTTTCGCACGGTTCCGCTGAAGTTTCCGTGCCTGTGCGTTTATATCTAAGAGAGAGAATCAGTAAAGAAGCCATCATATTCCTTTCTCATTAACAAGCAACTTAATAATCACATGGAGAGTGTGATTCGGCCAGAATGAGGGTTATCACATAGCGTTAGTGATTATCAGCTTTTAACCTTAATGAGGCAAATGCGCATAAGCAATAAACATTCTCAACATACAGGAGCACTAACACAAGGCTGTGGGTTGCAGATGATGAGAATTTAAGAAAAAATAAAGAAATCAAGCAAAATGTGCTATGAATGAGCCCAGCCTGAACAGAACTGAATTTAACATAAAAATCAATAACAAAAAAGTTTTTTAGTTAAATTATAGAAAAATCGTCCAGTTCTCCCTTTTTATCTTCAGCAGTGTATTCCAACAGTGAACAGTCGAAGAAAAACAGTACTCGGCTGAACGCGTATCTTGACCCATTATGGTTATGGCGCTATGAAATATTAATAAAGTGAAATGTTTCAGATAAATATTTACTGTACACTTGGGGTTTTATTTCCTGTTGCTGTTGATCAACATATTATGGCTTTGCAGTGAGAGGTCCAGTCTACGATGTTTTTTTGGACAATGAAGTGAAATGTGCAATGGACGTCTAAAGGATAATTAATTAATCAATCTAATAAAACAGTCAGGCTATAATAGAATAAACAGACTGTACATTTAAGTAATAATAGGTCGTATGAAACGACATAGCCTGCATTACAACATATTAAACACTTTTCGAGTAGCATTATGGAATTTAAACTCAAATTATTGGTGGCGGTTTGGTGACGTATGAGGCATTTAGTGGTTGATATAAAGTAACTGCCAAGGATGATGGCGCTGTATCAGCTTTCCCGAGGTGAGTAAGTGCTCCGTCGTTGGTGAAGGACAATGGGGACAGCCAAGGAATTATGATCCTCAGACGTTATTTAAACCTTTGCGGTTTGGGGAAATGGAGTGTGCGAGTATGCTGAAAGGATTTATTACAGGGAATATCACAATATTTATATATATTTATTTCTCTATTGATTTATCTACATACAGCTAAAGTGTGTTTATGATAACGCATAAATGACAGAAAAAGTGCAGCGCAGAAGTATTCACCCCATGTGAAGTTTCCCCATGTGTTTTTGTGTAACCACCTGGAGCTAAAATGGACTTAATTGGAATTAATTAATTAATTGGAATTAACCGGGTTGCATAAGGACTCAAACCTCAACCTAGAGCCAACTTTGCATCCTTGTTGCGCCATATTCCTTCTTTTTCTGTGATGTTTAAAATTTAAGATGTCTCCTTGTAACCAAATCCTGATCGGTACTTTTCTAGCCTTGCTTGATTTTTCATGATCCAATAACAATCTCTGGATTGTTCCACGAATGCGTGTGGCACTTTCATTGCACACAGGTGATCTGCACTTAATTAGTTCAAAGCAGTGATTATAGGTTTCAACAACAGGGGGTGAATATTTATGGCATCATACAAAAATGTTTTGATTTTATGCACAAACTATATTGCTATTACCCACTTGCTTTAACATTCTGGAATATTTTGTAAAGATTCAAGATAAATAATCTCAAATATTGCATTTAGCGAAGGAGCAACCGTAATGCCGCCACCACCATGCTTCGCTCACAATTAAGTTCCACTACAATGTGGTGAATATTTATTCAAAGCAACTATAACTATGACTATGATTACACAAAACGAGTGTATGTTGAGTAATTATCTTGGTTAAATGGGTACACAGCGTATTAGAGCTACATAAATAGTCATATTAATCTCTAATACAACTCTGATCCATACAATTAATCACATGGTTAGTCAGAGAAAACAAATTGTCCACTTTCCCAAGATGTAGCAGATGTTTGATGTTTAGCATTCCATAGGTGACAACCATAAAATCTAACCAAAAGGAAATAAACAGCAATTTTTACAGCAATCGGTATATGCAATGTTTAATGATCACAATGACATTAACATAACTGCAATCAATCTTTTTTGTTTTAAATGATTTTGGTGGTGAATGTGAAGGTGGAATATGTGGTGGAGCATCAGGCAGGAATTGGTGGGGCTGGTGGTGGACGCTGTACCTGAGCACATTCCCCACCTTTAAGATTCGGAGTGCTGGGCAGGGCCATCCGCCAGCCCCGGGGGGAACTCCGCTGACATTTACCATGTGCCCCCCTACTCAGGGTGGTTGTTAAGACGGGAGAGTGTGTGTGAGGCCCTGGGGGCAGGTGCACAACACAGCAAAGTAGAATACATCAATAAAATAGTATAGGAAAGGCATTCAGACACACATGAACTTAAAAAGAAAGTTTGTGGACTATATTTTAAGTCAGTTGTGTGTATGTAAGTCATTTGTAAATGTGTGTTGTTTCCACTTTGAGGCAAAACTCTTGCATGGGTATCACTAAGCCATGTTCAACACTTATACCAGAAACACTAGGAGCTTGAAGTGTAAAGGTCAAATCCATTTTATGAGCTTGGAATCTGGAGCGACAACAAAAACAAATGTTTCAACTCTTTTTCTTCTTCTAGATTCACCTAGAACTACCACCTACTATATCGGAGTGCTTAGATAGTCAAGTGTACTCG
>JAQQZT010000010.1:20361407-20371922 GCA_030068275.1 Clarias platycephalus
TATTATTTAACTTTTTTTTTTTTTTTTTTTTTTTTTGGTCTTTCATGAGAATGTTTTTTGTTGTTGTTCTGCACAGCAGTGGAATGTTTCGGAGAGATGGCGATGGCACCGGACAGTGTCTTAAACCCTGAGAAGAAAGTTTTGGCCACTTCAGCCAATCGAAACTGTGGACTTCATGTGGTCTGGCTAATCGTTATAAGAATCGGTGGTCCTGAGGAACTGTGTTGAGACTTGGATGAGTGAATTACAACGTTGTTACTTAACGCTAACAGCTAAATGGGACGGAGGGGAATGGCAGAGGTTGGGATTTTTAATGTAAAAAATTTTTTTAACACAAACTAAAAAAAGACACAAAACTATGACTGAAGCTCGAAGCACTTTCGGCATTTGATACAGACGCAACACTGAAATGCGAGGATGCACCCAGACGAGTGATGCTAATAAATACAGCGGTCTGACTGGTACTGCGTACAAACCGCAAACAGTAAACTGTAATACAAGAGAAATCCCTCTTTCTTTTTGGCAGCGGCAGGAAGAGTGAATAGATATTTCAAGTACCTTTTGTACTTTTTACTGCACTGTACTTTTGTAATTTGCATTATTATTATTATTTCATTTATTTATGGCATATTTAATATTTGTGTGGCGGTCTGGGGAAAAAAACTTTCATTTGCAAGTCATTTGCTGTTTGGAAAATAACATTAACAGGTTAAAATCCACAAATGACTAAATCCACTAAAATCGCATTGAGTTAGCATCAGCTAGTTGTTGTTAGCTAGCTATAAGTTACAGATTGTCAGATAACTGTAACTGTCAGAGAGGCTCGAAATTTTGCTAATCAGGTTGTATCAAACTTAAACCAAATCATATTAGATTGAATCGAATTAGTGTTGTATCGTCTCAACGAGGACAATATACAGTACATACTGTACACTGCTTATACTGTACTTAGACATCTCGGCTACATGATATATAAATATATATATATTTTTACCAAATTTCCAAGGAAATGTTTTTATTTTGTCTAATTTCAGACATAAACTCCTAAACGGTATCTTTTTTACGCATCAGTTTACAGTATGTTCCTGTAGGGGTTGATTCTGGACTACGCATGTTTTCGATACTGAATTTGACCACGCCCTTGACAGGTTTGTTCACGTTCTACCTGAAAAGATTTCCTAAGGCTTTTGTTCGTTACCTACTGTAGCACCCAGTTTACACAGAGAGACAAACATCTCGTGTTTCTAAGTTTTATAAGCATTTTCAGTTTTCATTTATAATAGAAATCAATCAGAGATGAAGATTGTATTCAACTAGAGATGAATTACAAGCTGGAGTGATGCAGCGGAGGTTAACGGACCGCTCAGATCCAGAAACACCACATAGCTAGCGTTAGCATTTCCAACCTCCAAAGATTATTTACTTTCAATGTTTATGACAGTGTATGGATTTTATTTCATTCACATTTAAAGGTTTAATTCAGCTTAAATTCAAAAGTGCAAAATCTGAAATGTACTGTATGTGATTTACGAGGTTTGGAGTAAAAACATGGCCGCCTCCATAAAAACATGCTATATTATATAACTAGCTTATATATTACTGATCATACGTTTGTTATGTATTTCGTTCTCAAAACAGCAAACTGTAAAGTCATTGATGTAAATTTAATTTGATGACCTTTGAGGACACCTTCTCTGCTTTCCAAGTAGGAATTTCATTTTTCAGAAGTGGATTTCTTTGGCTTTTCCTAGTCAGAGGTCAGAAATTGTGAAAAAGAACTGAAATTTTGCACGAAATTTGCCTCCGCATATGAAGCATTTTCAGCATACTTAGCAACACTGGCTAAATTGCGTGTTAATCCGGGAGCCGTTCAAAACTTGTTTGCGTCAGTGGAAAGCCAAGCGAGGTGAGTTAAAAAAAAATTTTGTAAGTTTTTTTGCATTTTGTGCAAGATTTTGACGTAGCACCATGGGTAACAAGAATGGTATTAAGGACGATAGCAAAGATAACTAAGATAAAGATAAAGATAATTAAGGTTAACTGAGGTTTAATGTCTATTTATTTCATATTTTACTTTTTTAAAATGTTTTTCGATGCAAAAATATGATTAAAGAGTTGAAAATTGGTAATATTGATAACATTTCTGGGCGGCTGGAACGGATTATCTGCATTTACATTATTTCAAATGGGACAATCAGTTTCACAATACAACATTTCACCTTACGAACTCGGCTCCAGAACCGATTAAATTTCTATGCTGAGGTACCGCTGTAAATAGGTTCAGTTATTATTATTTGGAGCACTAAACAGACTGTTACGCCTCTAATGAATAGAAAAGTTCAACCTGTTATTTAACTTGTACTGAAGAGAAAAATGCATTTTTATCATTGTAACATCTAAGTGTTTCTTTTGTGAGAGTGCTATCTACAACCTCGCCTGCTGTGGTTCCCCTGAGTACACTGCGATCGAGGGCAGCAAGGGCAGGTCAGAAACAGTATTGAAACGCAGACCTCGTCCAGAATCTGAGAAGCCTCATGTTATAACTCGTACATGTTCACAGGAGCCAATTACAGTTTAATGGCATGAGTACAGTATGGCTTTTGAGCGTAGATTAATAACGTCAGAGCCTTAAGTCGAGACACGTGAGGTTATTACTGAATACATCTTTTAACCCTTTAGAGTTGAGAGTCGAGCACATGTGGATATCAATCTAGTAGCTTGTTTTGAACGGTTGTAGATGTTCTTCAGTTTAATTGTGTTCCAAAGAGCAGGTCTGTCTTCATTCAAGTCATCAGTGAGAGGCATACAAAATATTTGTAACCAGGGTTGCCAGGTTTTAGCAGAATTTCCAGACAAAAGAACTATAAACAAACAAGCAAACAAACAAACAAACAAACAAACAAACAAATAAATAAATAAATAAGCAAGCATTGAGACACATTTTCTCAGTTTTTGTGTTGGGGAAAACTGTCACTATGCGTTTCTAACATAATAAAATTATCAATTTCATATTCCTGCTTTGTCTGCAGAAATAAAATTAAACTAATTTGCTTTACAATACGAAAACACCCTGGCAACCCTGTTATTAACTGTCTTGTTCGCTGCTCCTGCTTGAGCATGGGGCAGCGTGATTCCTGCCTCGATGGACCTCTATTAACACTTGTTGCAGTTCCCATTTTTGACCACTAGGTGCAGTAATAACTCCATGGAATTACATTTGTTAAAAACATCTAACTAAAGAGGTCATCGTTATGGAGGTGTTCATGAGGACGTTATGAAGATCTGTCAAATGGCTGATCTGTAAATAGCCGCCACTGATTAGTCCCTGATTGATCAATTAGAACAACGAGTGTAGCTGTGCTTCCCGCCAGCACCGTGTAAACCAATTTGGAATAAAATATCTTTTCCTTTCCTCAATCAAATTTGTTCAGTTTTTAAACTTTTATATACTAAACTGAGAGAGAGAGAGCGGAAGTGATAGTGTGTGTGTATTAGTGTGTGTGTGTGTGTCACCGGGCGGTGCTGGTCTGTTGATTGCCAGGTGTGTACAAGTACTTCCAGATGGCGTAGTAATGGATTCCCGCCCCCATGGCAACAAACAGGTGCCATATGGCGTGCGCAAAGGGCACCACTCCATCACTTTTAAAGAACACCATCCCCAACACGTAACACCCGCCACCAACCAACAGCTCGCACACACCCGACCTGTCCGCCTGAGAGGGACAGAGAGACAGACAGAGAGAGAGAGAGAGAGAGAGAGAGAGAGAAAATGCAAAAGTTCATATTCCTTCAAGGAAACTGGATATTTTCCAGTCATGTGACCGGATACTTTCTCACCATAGACAGAACCACCATGGCTGGAAACACTCCCATCGCCGTGTAGCACACCAACTCCACCACTTTATACCTGTCCAGGAAGAGATCGGACAGGAAGTTGACCGAAAGCTTTCAAACTCTATTTAAGCATCAGTTTCTGTAACGTATACTCGTGATACATGATCGTTTATAGAATTACTCCATACATCCGGCACATACAGGGGTAAAGATGTGCACGAGCATTTCCTGTAAAGCTTTCTCACACCCTTAGACCAGACGAGCTCCGGCTTTGCACTGGAGACTCCTTCTATACTGTAAATCCTAAATAAGCATCTCTTTATAAAGAAACGAGGCCGTATTAGGGAGTACACATTTCATGTATTTTCTGTGGATCCTGCGTCGTACACGTCTATGTGAACATCCTCTTAATATAGAAGCGAGAGAAGTAGCAGGTATAATAATAAATGAATCAACATTAATCTGATTTTATTCCTCCTATTAAATGTCTAAATGTCTTAAAGTGCTCGAGCAGTTATGTAAGTTTAACTTAGACTTCCGTTTCTGTAATGCATACTTCTGTTTTTGTTTTTGTTTTATTTCACCCCGTAATAATTTTGCAGGCTGTATTTAATTTTTATTATGAAGGAACCACAGGCTGGATTTTCTGAGTGTTTTAAAAACTTTAAACGCCCGCTGTTAACTCAAAACAAAGAGTGAAGTTCCACAGCACGGCTTCTGCATAATGATTAAACAGGAACAATTTATTTCTCTCTCTCTCTCTCTCTCTCTCTCTCACACACACACACACACACACACCTCTCATGAAAGAAGAAGACGTATGCCGTTCCTCCAGAGGCCATCACCCAGACAACCCAGCGCATGTGAGCGGCCCACGGACCAAGTTCCCTTAAAGTTAACCTGATACACACACACACACACACACACCAGAAAAAGTCACTCCAGAGATAAAAAACCTTCTGATTTATCGATCAGAATTTTTTATTTTTTTTAATTAACTAAAAATAATAATAATAATAATAATAATAACGATTGAGTGGAGTGTGTTTAAGAAGCTCTCACCAGGGTGTGTAAGATGCAGCAATGAAGAAGTAAATCACCATCCTGTCACACATGTGGAAACACTGCTCGACAGAACTGGAAGGACAAAAAAAGTGCAGGGTTTTTGTCAATTGCAAGTGTGCCCTCTTGTGGTGATTAATAGGTATGTGAGTTATGCGTATTTACAGTATTCATGACCACCCAGTTCTCCATTGTGCAACCATACCAGCGATGCTCTGTGTGTTCGGACACGTTTCTACCACAACCAGTGTTAACCTTTTCATCAATCTGATCTACAGTAGCTCTCCCAGTGGATCAGACTACACGGTTCAGCCTTCACTCCCCGTGTGCATCAGTAAGCCTTGGCCGCCCATCACCCTGTCGCCGGTTCACCGGTTTTAATTCCTTGTGCTACGTCCTGACTACTGCAGCCCTCGAACATCCCACAAGAGCTGCAGCTTTGGCGTTGCCCTGACCCAGTCGTCTAGCCGTCACGATTTAGCTCTTATCAAAGTCACTCAAATTCTTCAGTCCATTCTTTATGTTTCCAACACATCAACATCAGGGACAAAATGCTACAGTAGAATACAAGATATTGTAACTGTAGTTACTGTATCGAGGGCCAAATTGTTACGGCTAGACGACTGGGACAGAGCAACTCCAGAACTGTTCCTGGTCCGCAGTGGTCAGGACAAACCAACAATGATCCATGGAAGGAACACTGGTGAACTGGCGACAGGGTCACGGGCGGCCGGGGGTCACTGATGCACACGGGGAGTGAAGACCGGTCTGTGTAGTCTGATCCAGTCTGATCCAGTCTGATCCAATAGAAGAGCTAGAGGAACTCAAATTGCTAAAAGGGTTAATGCTGGTTTCCTCAGAAAGAGGCTTCCCAAGCAGGTGGTCATAATGTTATGGCTGATCGGTGTATGTCAGATAAATATTACGCAAAAAAAACTTTGTTAATAAAGTTTAAATCTGCAAAATTTTAATGCTGATTTTCGTTATGTGGAATCTTTGACCTTTTACTCTACATGGATCAAAGGGCAGGAAATTATTATTATTATTATTATTATTATAGTTTATCTTTAAGTTTATATTAAGCTAACCCATATTTAATGCTCTTGACTAGTTGGTTTAGACGGTGTGTGTGTGTGTGTGTGTGTGTGTACCGCATATGGCTCTTCTTCCAGGTGATGGTGTGGAAGGCGGTGGAGATGATGAAAAGGCTGGACAAGCCGGCGCCATAGAGCCACGCCGAGATCTCCTCCCAGTGATCATCAGAGTGGAAGTAGAGCAAAAGTCCGCCCACAATACTGGGGATAATCCAGAGCTGCGGAAAACAAACCAGGGCTCAGACATTCAGCCGCTACAGAGGAAAGTGTCCTAAATTAAAATCGAGTGAGTTAAAAAAAAAAAAAGTCATAAATAACAATTTCTAACTCTTGATTAGCAAGCGACAGGTTTTAATCAGTAACCGCGTCTCTTTCCAAAACAACTGATTTAGACAGTTAATACTTTTTTTTTTTTTATCTGCTTTTATGTAAATTTTTAAAAAATTTCATTCATCAAAATTGTTGATGTGTGCTTTTTTTTTTTTTGCTTTAGCAAAAATCTTTGACAACCCTAGCCTTAATATTACATATAAAATCATCCTAAGGTATTTTCTGTATAATAGTCTTTATTTTGGACTAAAAGTTTTTTTTTTGTTTTTTTTTTCAAAATAAAAGTCTTTGACAGGCACAGAGTGGTTAAACCGCTGCAAATATAACAGAAGAACACAAAGTAATTCTCTCCAACTCTGAGGCTGGAGTTCCGGGATACAGCGCCTTGCAAAAGTATTCACACCCCCTGAACTTTACCACATTTTGTCAGGTTACAACTACAAACGTAAGTGTATTTTATTGGGATTTTATGTGACAGACCAACGCAAAGTGGCACGGAATTGTGAAATGGAAGGAAAATGATAATAAAATAAAACACAAAACAAAAACACAAATAAAAATACACCTGGGTGTAATTTTTCCTGCAGGAAGGTAAATCGTTGCAGCAGAGGAAAAGCATCCCCACAACATCGTGCTGCCACCACCATGTTTCGCAGCGAGGATGGTGTGTTCAGGGTGATGTGCAGTGTTGGGTTTTCCAAAAAGTTCAATTTTGGTCTCACTTGACCAGAGCACCTTCTCTCACCTGTTTTCTTTCCTCTTGCCACTCTACAAAATGTGTAAAAGTTCAATGGGGTGTGAATACTTTTGCAAGGCCCTGTACTGTAGATTATGTCAGACTGGTTTCGACTGCGGTGTTTACATGATACCTTTTTGATTCCAATTCTAAGTGGAAAATAAAAATAACCTAAACCAGTCTGTAGTCTGGACCAGAGCAGTTTAACAGATTCGAGCGCATGCTGGTGGCTCACCGCGTGTGTAGCACAGTTAGCTGCGTGCTCATATTCCGTCGGCTGATACCTCTTATTCGCTGGTGCCCGGCTGTTCATAAATCTAGAAAGAAAGAAAAAAAATGAGTCAAAAGTGCGATCCAACACCTACAGTAGACCTCTGGAACAAACATCTGGAGTGTGGAAAACATTCGACAAGAGTTCTCGCTTACTGTACGCTGATTATTCTAATCAATATTCAGATCAGGATTATTCATTGATTTAGGGAGACATATTATATTGCAGGCCTGATATGCTTTTTCACTCCTGTGACTTTTGATAGTAATGTAACGCCATACGAGTGCTGCACGACCTGAGAGCTGTCGAAAGCAAATATGCCTGTATGGCTGTTTGATTTGTGCGCACAGCTCTAAGACCTCACAGCTGTATCTCCTGCGCACTCACTGATTTTGGCATTACTCTTGTGTCGTAATCTTGCTTCGCATTTAAATGTGGTAAGATGATTAATTGCGGTAAATCTCGATCAGGATTAAAATGTGATTCATTGTGCAGCCTTACATTACAGCAACTGTAAAGAGTCATTTCCTCACCCGCGTCATTTTATTCTCTATCTTGAAGATTAGTTTTTTTTAAATTTTTTTGAAAACACCAAAAAAGTATAAACCACTCTGGAGACTCACTTATCATTGTCTATACCGCTTTATCATGTATTCAGGGTTGCGAGGGCGTCCTGGAGTCTATCCCAGGAGGCTAAGGGTACGAGGCGCGGTACACCCTGGATAGTGTGCCAACTTATTGTAGGGAACACACACAATATTGGCAATTTGCGAATACCGATTTGCCTAATCTGTCTTTGGGAAGACACCAGAGTACCCGGAGGAAACCCACCAAGAACACAGGGAGAACATGCAAACTCGACACAGACCTGAGGTGGGAATCGAACCCGGACCCTGGAGGTGCAAGGTGAAAGTCCAAACCACTACGCCGCCGTGCTGCCACACTAGACACTCCGTCTATAAATGACTACTTCTATAATAACTTCACTATATGCAGTAACTACTAATTAATTCCTGCTAATGAGCTGCTAATTCAGAAATGCTAACATACTGCACATTAATATCACCTTTTTAGCCAGATCTGTCAATCACAACAGAGAATTAACATCACCGGTGATGCATAAAGTCAGTTTAAAGATGAAATTAAAGTTTTTTCTAATAAACTGCAAAAAAAAATTTCTGTACGACCTTTTGTGTGTGTGTGTGCACGGCATGTGATCGCTGAACCGGCCGGTCACGTGACCGATCACCAGTCGAGGCTGATGCTCAGTGCCAGGCCTGACAGTTGCTAGGCAACAGCTGGTAACCATGGTGAAGGATGACTGAGGATTCCTGCTTTTTTTTTCTTTTTCCTTTTTATGTGTCCATGATGTCAGGGTTGCCATGGAAACATGGGACTTGCAGACACTCGGGCAGCAACGCAGAGTTTGTTGAGAACACTGGACGTGAACTGTTTCCCATGATCCTTTTCTGTAATGCGTCGCGTGTATTGTGTATTGTGCAAATCTTCCTTCCTTTTTTTTCTTTTTTTTAACGATGAAGGCAGATTGCAGGTGCCGCTCGCTGCAGTGTGTGAACTCATACAGGGTGAGAGTGCACAACAGCCGGACCACATCATCACTGTGGCATGTGGTGTGAAACTGGCGACACGCCAGAGATCTTGAACATTTACTGAAGGAGAAACAGGAAATAAAACCTACATCTCTAAACTGAAGTTTTTAGACGTTGGGGTGTTTCTTAGTGCCTTTTTCTGTAATATGATGAACTGCAAGTAATATGAATAATATCAAAAAATAATATGAGCTGCAAAGTGCCTGAAGATAGAATTTTAAAAATGTGTTGTTTACGTAACAGCCTCAGCAGCAGCGACCTCATTTCCCCTCTCGTCTGTTCCACCCACTCAGCATTCAGCATCAGCAGTATAATAATCACCGCCAGATCATCTGTCATCATCTGCACCTGTTTCTCACTGGCTCAGGACTTAATGTAGGTGTTTTTTTTTTGTTTTGTTTTTTATAATGCTAGAATGATTCATAGGTCACTGAGCAAAAAAACATGTACAGGTTCAGGGTCTGGACGGAAACTGAGACGTCCTTCAGCAACTATTCCTTTAAAAATACAAGAAAGTCTTTGGAAGAAAAAAGAAATAGAAAAAATGATGTGGAGACTTTGTGCACAGTGTTATCAGTCAGAACAGGAACTAACTGAGTGACTAAAAGAAAAAGTTCATTTAGACCACACCCATTTCTAGGTCAACTCACCTCACATATACGGAGCACGAGACTGATGCAGATACAGGCAGCGGCATCACGTTACTCTCCGCGTACACCGCTGCTTTGGCTCCATTTTGTCTCTTGGCTTCTGTCATTTGAGAGGCTCTAACGGACTTACCTTTTATTTAAGTGGTTTTCATGCGCACACACACAGGTATACGCATGCACACAAACGCACACTCAGGAATCAGAACAAGTATAATAAGACGTCTCATAAGGACGATAAGAACAAAAGTGCCGTAAACAACTCCCACATCCCAGTCAGCCCGGACTCCTGGCAGCTCTCACATCCTACACACGCTCTAATTTCTATTCATAGTGACCCGATACAGCAGCCTAAATAAACGGCCTGGCGAAGACAACCTCAAGGTGCTGTTACAGTAAACCGGCCTCGCGTTACACCGTGGGGTAAAATATTCAATCCACACGGACAAATGAATAGTCAGCTGGATTTGTAGAGGCAACACAATCCAGATGCCTAGGCTCTGGAGAAAGTGAGTCCAGATGTGTAGGACTGTCTGAATAATCCAGCTGCAGTGTATAAAGGTGTGGATAAAAAGCCCAGTGTGTGTACTAGCGAATCAATCCAGATGTGTTACGGATGAAAAGACATGGTTATAATAGAGAACGTGATCTTTTATACTTGTGACTAAAGTAATCCAGATGTGCACAGGTAAAATAACTTGTGGGATTTCTTTAAAAATATAAATCCAGGTGTGTCTAATTAAAGAGATTGTACAGTTTATAAACTAGGGTACTGGTGGCTAAGTGGTAGGTGTTTCGCCTATCATACGGAAGGCCTGGGTTCGATTCCCAGCCAGTGCCCAAATCCCCGGTTTCATTTCAATGAGGGAAATAAGTATTTGATCCCCTACCAACCAACAATAATTCTGCCTCTCACAGACTGGTTATGTGC
>JAQQZT010000010.1:20674892-20685832 GCA_030068275.1 Clarias platycephalus
AATTCAAACAACCAACTAATCACTCTCAATCACTCGGGGCACGGAAGTTACAAAGTAAGTCGCGCAACTTCCTGCTTCTCGCCGGCTGCTTAAAAGGACGCGCTGATCCCCGTCCAGCCAATCCCAGCGCACGTCACGGCACGTTCCACCGGGGCGGGACTTCCTGTGAGAAGGAAAGCAGGAGAGAGAAGAGGGGGGAAGAGATCGCGCACGCGCCGCTTCCAGCCGGCGCGCATGCGTACATACGTGCAGCACACTGCACGTAACACATGTACAATATAGTGTCCACTGTACAAGCCTCTGGAAGCAGTGTTATGATCTGGGGTTGCTTCAGTCGCTCAGATCAGCAACGTTATGTGGCAATAAAATGAAATCAGCTGACTACCTGAATGTACTGAATCACCAGGTTATCACATCTATGGAGTTTTTCTTCCCTTATGGCACAGAGCATATTCCAGGACTCAGAGTGGTCCTGGATGCATGAGGAATCATTTTCACACATGAACTGAACACCATATCATCACTGGACAACAGTATTTGTGGGCTGCATGGTTGACTCAGTCCTTCAGCCCCAAGTTTAAGCCCAGATTGGCTAATTCTTGCCAAGATTGGTGTTTCCTCTTTGGAGATTTGCTTGTTTACCCCTACTTCATAGGCTTACTGAATTACTTAATTGTTTAATTCCTTAATGAAGATGATAAATGTTTTGAATGCTTTGGGCCTGCATAATATTTTAATATATATAAAACATTATTGTGAAGTTACTCTTGCATCTCTTTTTATCTATTAAAACATGTTTTGTACATTTTGTTATGAATCATATTTTAAAATAATCGAGAACAAACATAATATGTGGCTGAATATACATTTTTATTCTATGAATTGCATATAAAAATTCCTCCCTAGATTGGAACATGCATTGAAAGTTACTAGCAATAATAATTCAAATTTGGGGCTCTAGGGATAGGCTCCACCTGCGACCCTGTCTGTATACAGGATAGAGCAGCATGGACAATGAGTGAGTCGCTGAGTGAGTTTCCTCCCTGCAATGCGTACTGCACAACTGTTATGTTAAAATTTTCAAAAGCATTCAGTGAAATAACTTTAGGTTTTTGTTTGATATTGAAACTATGATATTGATATATGTGTTTGTGGGACATAATTTCAGTTTTGAAGAATTTAACAGTGTACTATGAATATTTAAAAAATTTTATTAAAGGGTTTGTGATTGATTAAACTTTTAAGGAGTCACATTCATTGAGCATAGTATACTTTTTTTTTATCTAATTAGATCAATGTTAAACAATTTTAGACAAGAATCTTTTTTTTTTACTTTAAGAAAATCAAATTAAATTAACTAAATTTTAAAATCATTAAATGATTTGAATTTAAATATTTTAATGACAAACACCAGGCAAAGTGTAACAAAAGGTACACCAGGCAAAGGTGACAAAACTATTATTGTGATATTTCTGTGTGAAAAATTGTAGCTTAAGTGAAATACAGTCAAACAATGAAATATTATTTTGAATAATAGACGTACCTCAGTGACAGTAATCATAAACACATACATATCTACACTACAGCCTTTTCACTATCCTGCCACTCTGCACCAATGTAGGAGTGAAAAAAAGCTTTCACTCGACATTTTCATGATGGTTTCGGTCTCTCAGAGCATCATGGGCAATATTCACAATCTGCTCAAGCGCCTTAAGGATCAGAACATCCAGGCCATTGACTGTGTCGATCTCCTCATGATAATTCTTCACTGGGAAGATATGGCTCATTGGAACACCCAGCAGATTTTTACACGTTTCCATCTGAGGACGAAAAAAAATTGTATTTATTTATTTATTTTTAAATAAATCAATAAATAATTGATTAAGTAATACAGTTAAAGTTATACCCCAGAAGCACTTAGGGTTAGAGTTGGGGTTAATAGCCTGTGCAGATTTCTGGTAAACTTTTTGTTGTTTATTATTGACAGCAGCCATGCAATGATATTTTATTATTAGATTTATGTAGGTTTCAAGACATAAAATTATGCATTAATTTTGAATATATCTGTTAAATCCTGATATCGTAATGCACTACAATTCTACTATACACCATTAATTACAGAATTACCTTTTCTTTGATCTTCTTGCTGGTGTAGACTTTAGTTATGTCATTTTTAACCAGTGGGCAGGCTTCATCAACTTTTGTCATGATGATTACTTGAGGCATATCTGTACAAGTGTATGAAGAGTTTAAGAGTCACAGTAAAATGAAAACAACAAGTCAAATATGATATTAAAGGACTAAAACACTTGTAGAGCATGCAGTTATAGGAAATCATCAAAGATTAAGGGATGTGATAAAGCAGAGTTACTATATCTTCTATTATGCCAAAGATCATTTACTGTACTTAGAATAATCACAAATTTCATTAGGCACACCTTGCTCCCCCTTTTGCCTTCAGAGCCTGCAGCTATTACAGTGTCATGTTCAAGAAACCAGTTTGACATGATTTTAGCTTTGTGATATGGCTGCTGTAGCCCATCTGCTTCAAAGTTTGATGTGTTGTGTCCAGAGATGCTCTTCAGCTTGGCCATCTCATCCAACATCAGTGCCTGACCTCATAAATGCTGTACAGAATAAATGGGAGCAAATGACAAATTCCCATAGAAACATTAAAATCTTGTGGACAGCCCTCCAAGAAGAGTTTAAGTTGTTATAGCTGTAAAAGAGGAACCAACTCCATATTGTATTATTTGTATTTGGATATAATGTCATTGCAGGTTTAGCCAAATACTCTTTTTTGTTTTTTTTTCTGCATATTTGGTTTTGACGGTGTACTTCGCAAGCGTCAAACTGTCAGTGAGTCTAAAATCGACTGCTGGACAGAATTAAACAATCCTTTTGATGTACTTAGATCTCTGCCTGAAGTTTAAACTGCACCATATTGTAGGTGAAATCAAAACGTTGAGTAAAAGTGATGTTATGAACAGTTATATGCCGCATTTAATAATCTACTTTAAAATAAGCTACTAATAAGCTACTTCCTCCATGTAACCAAACACTCACACCTATAGATATTAATTAAAAAAGCTAAACTAAATATTTTTACTGGGATTAGTTCATATTTTCAATTTCGCTGAAATAATAGCGCTGAAGTGGTATAAGTGAATTTTAATATGCTGGAGTCATTTTAAGACAAAACCTCCCCCCCCCCCGATGTTCTCCCTAATTTAGTCGTGTCCAATTCCACCCAATCACTACGGGGCTCCCACATTAAGGCTACTACTATCACTCAGTTGGGAGGGCCGAAGACTACCACATCTTTTCGAACTGCTCGCTCTCGCACCATTGAGGGCGGAGTAACACACTCGGAGGACAGCGCTATCTGTTCCTTCCGCTTGCACGAGCTCACAGACACCCCTGATTGGCTGTAGAGTCATGATTAATGTGTGAGCATTAAGTACCTCTCATCCCTCCCCTCTGAGAGAGCTCGGCCCATCAGCTCTCTCTAGACCTCTGGCTGTGAGAGGTTACAGAATCACCCGGGAACCGAACCAGCGATTTCCGGATGATAGGGCAAGCACTTTACCACTGCGCCACTCTAAATTTCATCTTTATCTGATCTACTTTTTCGATTTCTCATCTGTGATAAATTTTCTATTTACTAAACAAAAAGTGTCCAAACCTACCTTGGCCCTATGTGAAAAAGTAATTGCCCCTTTTTGCTAAATCATGAGTGAACTGTGATTAACTACAATTTTTGAAAAGCTAAGTTAAATTTCACTTACCCCATTCAGGCCTGATTACTGCCAGACCCATTGAATCTAATAATCACCTAAATAGAACCTGTATGACAAAGTCGAGGATTCTTAAAGATCTCAAAATGTAACACAATCTAAAGAAATTCAAGAACAGAGGGGAAACAAAGTAATTGACATGTATCAGTCTAGGAAGAGTTACAAAGCAATTTCTAGGGCTTTGGGACTCTAGCAAACCACAATGAGAGACATTATCCACAATTAAAAAAATAATAATAAAAAATAAAACTTTCCATTGTTGGAACAGTTGTGACCCTTCCCAGGAGTGGCCGGCCTACCAAATTTACTCCAAGAGCACAACGAGTGTGTTACTCCACCCCCAACGGTGCGAGAGCGAGCAGTTCGAAAAGATGTGATCAGCTGGTGTCACGTGGTTCGGAGGAAACACGTGATAGTCTTCGGACTCATCTAGGAGCTCCCTAAACAACCCAGAGCAACATCTAAAAACTGCAGGCCTTACTTGCCTCAGTTAATGTCAGTGTGTCAGTCATGATTTACTGTAACAATCAGAAAGAGACTGGGCAAACATATGTTCAATGGGAGAGTTAAAGCCGCTGCTGATCAAAAATAACAATAAGCCTTGTCTCACATTTGCCAAAAAATATCTTGATTATACCCAGGACTTTTGAGAAAATATTCTGTGGACTGAAGAGACAAAAGTTTAACTTTTTGGAAGGTGTGCATCCCTTTACAGTACATCTGGCATAAAGCTAACACAGTATTTCATATAAAGAACATACACTAGTCAAACATGCTGGTGGTAGTGTGATGGTCTGCGGCTGTTTTGCAGCTTCATGACCTGGACGACTTGCCATAATTTATGGAACCATAAATTCTGAGCTCTCCCAGAAAATCTTTAAGGAGAATGTTCAGCCATCAGTTTGTGACCTCAAGTTTAAGTGCCCGTCGGTTATGCAGCAGGACAATGATTAAAAACACAGAAGCAAGACCACTTCTAAATGGCTTAAAAGATAAAATTAGGGTTTTGGAGTGGCCTAGTCAAAGCTTAAAATGTAATTAGATTGAGATGACCTTAAACAGGCTTTTCATGCTCGAAAATCCTCAAATGTAACAATTCTGTAAAAACGAGTGGGCCAAAATTCAGCAACAGTGATGTTAAAGACCCATTGCCAGTTACTAGTTATTAGGTTTAGGGGCAATTACTTTCTCACATTGGACCAGAAATATAATAGCTGGCCAGGTTGCACAAGGCGAACTCAAAATCTTGGTTGTTATATATTTTTTAATAATGTATCTAATGTTACGGATGCTCGGTGTATATATAATATATAATAAATAAGTGTATTATATAATAAGTGTATATAATATATGTATATATAAATATATAGTTATTAACTAGTCAACAATATTGCAGAATATCTGAAACCGTTTAGTTTATAATAGCTATAAACAGTTTCTCTAGGGTTAGAGACGATATACGGTCAGCCAAAAATAATTATATACACTTCAGGAAAAGAAAAACTTGTATAAATATTTGAATACTATATATATATATATATATATATATGAGAATATTATAAGAATCATATTAGATATTATTAGATAATATTAGTATTATATTAATATACTTTTATATTATATTTTTCTTTTCCAGAAGTGTGTATATATATATGTTTTTTAAATATTTACCTATTTATTTGAGAATATTTTATAACTGTCATAACAGGACTTACTTAACTTTGAAGCCTCCTCACGGATCTGTTTCATCTTGTTAATAATCTTTTCATCTATGAGTGACACGTTGTTTGCTGCTATAATGTAGACCAGGCAGAAGATTTGATCAGAAACTTTGGGACTGTTTTCATATGTGGAGTCATTCTTGGATGCAGGATTAACAGGATTAAACTGAAAATTTATAAATGGTTAAATATTATTCCTATTTTCCTACAAAAAATCATTTTGTGTGAGTTACTATTGAACTACAGTTGTACTATGACATAGAGTATTTAAACAATATTCTAACATATAATTACAAGTTTAATATTATAGAGTGTGAGAATGCTGAAAGTAGTTGTCTTCTTTTGTAAATGCAGAATATTCTACTCACTTTGTGTCCATCTTTAAGAAACCCGTTTAAGGCAGTGACAATGTCCTGTACTGATACGCCTTGGTTATCTCCATTTTCAAGTCCCATGATATCATTGAAAACAAAAGGCAAATTTTTGCCGTCCTTTTCCTTGATGTAATGGGTTTTGTACTAAAAGACAAAGACAAATTGTTTATGATTATTTAAAAAATTCAAGAAAAAAAAATACAATTAAAATATTGAACTATGTAGTGCTGTGCCACTTTACGAACTGAGGTTGACACCCTAAGATGCTTTTACACCTACAGTAGTACTTGGTTGGCAGGTATAGATTGGATATTAAATTATTTTGCTATTTGATTAGTTTGTGTCCTAGTTTCATGAAGTGAAACTGTTGTTTTTTTTCAGGACCACATTATTCCCCAACCAGAGGGTGATTGCTTTTCTCACTTGCCTACAGAACTGCAGTAAGTTGGAGAACACACAAGGATTCCAGTTATGACATTTTATTTCACATAAATGCTGTATATGTCTCCATATTAACTTAAACACACTTCATGAATACCACATAACACACAGTATAACTGCAAAACAATTCCTGATATTTGTTATCACCTAAATGAGGATGGATTCCCTGTTGAGTCTGGTTACTCTTAAGGTTTCTTCCTATTGCAGTCTCAGGACGTTTTTCTTGCCACCGTTGCCCTCAGCTTGCTTGTCAGGTTCAATAATAATAACTATTGTCAACAACATCATTGGCGGCTCAGTGGTAGGTTTTTAACCTAACATGCGGAAGGCCTGGGTTCGATTCGCAGCCAATGCCCAAACCCCAGCCACTGGATGCAGTGCCGGTTCCAAACCGGATAAAATGGGAGGTTTGCATCAGGAAGGGTATCTGGTGTAAAACCTGTGCCAAGTTGTGGGGCAGATCAGTTGGCCTGCTGTGGCGACCTCTCAACGGAAGCAGCCAAAAGACTAACAACAATATATGCCACATACTGTAGGACTCAATGTTTGAGACTGCACCTAAGGCCAATTCTGGGCTCAAATAGGTGTGTGGTTTGCTTTGACATCAAATAATTCTAAACAAACCCTGCAATTCTAAAAAGCATTGTTTATGCTTTAAGACAAAAATAGCCTTATGTTTTTAATGCACACCATGTCACTGGACTATTCCAACGTTTAGCTGAAACAAGCCTTAGAACATTGTTTACAAGAGGATCAAGAGTAGTTTTTTCATGATCATCTCATGAGTTTGAAAAGTTTTCACACTTCATAAAACATTTCCTTCTGGATGATAGGGAAAAACCTACCTATTTCCTTCTGGAAATGTGAAAACACCCGTGGTTGGTCTGAGTTAAGAAAGTAAACCACTAAACATTTTAAGGCACTTACAACTTTTGTGAAACTGGTTCCAGCTGTTGCATCAACAAGAGCCCCACAGGTGATTCGCTCTTGGAAAGCATTATTGATTGAGTTTATGAAGCTGGACTTTCCTGCTCCAACTTCACCAGCAACCAGAATCCTCACAAACTTAATCTCAGGATTGTTGAGTGTAAAGTTCCTCAGTTTCTCTTTTAAAGTAGGTTTTTCCCTATCATCAACACAAAAAGAAAAAAGATTTGGTACCATCTTGTCATTTAATTTCTAAGCGATTAGTGATTAGAAGAACAAACTTTAAAAAAATAATTTTCAGTGGTGGCACGTTGGATCAGTGGTAAGCACTGTCGCCTTACACCTCCAGGGTAGGGGGTTTGATTCCTGCATTGGGTCTGTATGCATGGAGTATGCATGTTCTCCCCGTACTTGGCGGGTTTCATCCGGGTACTTCGGTTCCCCCCCACATTAGGCTAATTGGCATTCTCAAATTGCCCATAGTGTGTGAATGAGCGTGTGACTGTGTGTGTGCAATGGATTGGCACCCTGTCCTGAGATGGATTGACACGCTGTGTGCCTTGTGCCCTACATATCCTGGGATAGGCTACAGGCCCCCCATGACCCTGTATACAGGGTAAAGCGATATAGATGATGAGTGATGATAAATAATGTAGTCAGTAAATCAAATAAAATCAGAATCAGAACATGGTAAGCTGATATGTAATCATAAATTACAATTTTGATATTTACGGGTTTTGAGGCTGAAATAAGAGCATGGTCATGAAAAGACTTACAGTATGGGGGAAAAAAGGTAAAGGTAGATTTTTTATTTTTATTTTATCAAAGCTAATGCAACTTACCCCATTTTTCTCCAAGGCGTATCATATTCTAAAGAAAGACAGAAAAACAAAAGATGTGTTTGTGCATTTACATAAGAATTGAAATTTTATAAAAATCTAAATTCCTTAGTATATTTATGAGATGCAAAGAGACTATTTTTGTTATTGACATGATTGCTAGATGCATATATTTTGTGACTTTAGTTCTTATACTGTACAAGCATTTTTCATTTACAGGAGAGGCACTATACATAATTTACTTTTGAATCACACATACAGTGGAAGAAATAATTATTTGACCCCTCGCTGATTTTGTAAGTTTGTCCAATGACAGAAATGAAAAGTCTCAATACAGTATCATTTTAATGGTAGGTTTATTTTAACAGTGACAGATAGCACATTAAAAGGAAAATTTTAAAAATTACTTTAAATAAAAGATAGAAACTGATTTGCATTTCATTGAGTGAAATAAGTATTTGAAATCCTACCAACCATTAAGAGTTCTGGCTTCCACAGAGTGGTTAGACACTCCTACTCAATTAGTCACCCTCATTAAAGACACCTGTCTTAACTAGTCACCTGTATAAAAGACACCTGTCCACAGAATCAATCAATCAAGCAGACTCCAAACTCTCCAACATGGGAAAGACCAAAGAGCTGTCCAAGGATGTCAAAGACAAAATTGTAGACCTGCACAAGGCTGGAATGGGCTACAAAACCATTAACAAAAATCTGGGAGAGAAGGTGACAACTGTTGGTGCAATTGTTCGAAAATGGAAGGAGCACAAAATGACCATGAATCGACCTCGGTCTGGGGCTCCACGCAAGATCTCACCTCGTGGTCCTGAGAAAGGTGAGAAATCATCCTAGAACGACATGGGAGGAGTTAGTTAATGACCTCAAAGTAACTGGGATCACAGTCACCAAGAAAACCATTGGAAACACATCACACCACAATGGATTAGAGTCCGGCAATGTTCGCAAGGTCCCCCTGCTCAGGAAGGCACATATTCAGGCCCGTCTGAAGTTTGCAAATGAACACCTGAATGATTCAGAGTGACTGGGAGAAGGTGCTGTGGTCAGATGAGACCAAAATTGAGCTCTTTGGCATTAACTCAACTCGCCGTGTTTGGAGGAAGAAAAATGCTGCCTATGAACATTTTGCTTTGGGGGTGTTTTTCTGCTAAGGGCACAGGACTTCACCGCATCAATGGCAAAATTGACGGAGCCATGTATCGTAAAATCCTGAGAGACAACCTCCTTCCCTCTGCCAAGAAATGGGTCGTGGATGGGTGTTCCAACACGACAATGACCCAAAACATACAGCAAAGGCAACAAAGGAGTGGCTCAAGAAGAAGCATCCAAGGTCATGGAGTGGCCTAGTCTCTGGACCTTAATCCAATAGAAAACCTGTGGAGGGAGCTGAAGCTCAAAGTTACACAGAGACAGCCTTGAAATGTTAGTGATTTAGAGATGATCTGCAAAGAGGAGTGAACCAAAATTCCTCCTAAAATGTGCGCAAACTTGGTCATCAGTTACAAGAAATTTGACCTCTGTGCTTGCAAACAAGGGTTTTGCCACTAAGTATTAAGTCTTTTTTTGTTTGTGTTTAAATACTTATTTCACTCAATAAAATGCAAATCAGTTTCTATTTTTTATTTAAAGTTATTTTTTCAATTTTCCTTTTGATGTGCTATCTGTCACTGTTAAAATAAACTTACCATTAAAATTATATTGTTCTGAGACTTTTAATTTCTTTGTCATTGGACAAACTTACAAAATCAGCAAGGGGTTAAATAATTATTTCCTCCACTGTAGTAACTTCCAGATTACTTTTCATAATTAGAATAAGAAATTTCTAATTAGGTTAAATTGTAACCAAATAATAAGCCATTTTAATGTAATTATGTAATATTGAGTAACAAATTAGACCTCATTTAAAAATTATAAGAATAAGTGGTGTTTGTCATACTGCTTATCAAAACTCACCTAGAGATGGAGATTTAGATTCAGACGATCCCATTTTATTCAATTAACTGAATTCTGATGAAAAAAAATCTGAAAAAGATTTAATATTTTAATGTTTAATGTTGGGTCTCGGGAAGAAATATACTTCTAGATAAATGCAGTCATATGAATAAAACGTTATTTTTTAAAATGTAATTTGATTTCTTAATTCACAAATTAGTAAAGACATACTGTACTTACAGTTTCTCACCAGTGCAACTGTCAGAACAGCCACTCAATTCCACTTTTATACGCAAAGGTTTTAAACCCAGCCTACTTTTTCTTTTACACACACACACACACACACACCTCATTTTTCCTTTGAGTCATTTGCTCTTAATTCAAAACCAAATGCATAGCACAATAATTTGCAAATACAGAAGATGATAGATAATCTCTCACTATCATTATATTCTATTTCTGAAAAGAAAAAACTTCAGTACTGATTTTATTTTTTCAAAGATCTTCACACAATGAGCATAACAATTCATCTATACTTTTCAGGCTCTCTTTCTCAAACACACACACACACACACACACACACACCACCAACAGCATTGTAACCTAATAACACTTCTTGAAAGAGGATGATTTACTGTAAACTGAAAGTGAAAGTATTTCTGATAATTTTCATAGCCATTTACATTCTTTTTTCCTCTCTCTCTCTCTCTCTCTCTCTCTCTCTCTATCACACACACACACACACACACACACACACTTTCTCTCCCTACACTCCTACACTCCTTACAGTTTTTATTATATATATATACTGTATATATACTCAGCAAAAAAAGAAACGCCCCTTTTTCAGGACTGTGTATTTCAACAATAATGTTGTAAAAATGCAAATAA
>JAQQZT010000010.1:20723402-20734299 GCA_030068275.1 Clarias platycephalus
TGCCACGTAGAATTAAGGCAGTTCTGAAGGCGAAAGGGGGTCAAACACCGTATTAGTATGGTGTTCCTAATAATCCTACAGGTGAGTGTAGACATACTTATATTAATCATAATTAATTATCATTAATTCATTTGCCACATTTAAAATGATGCAAAAAATATTTTCTGAGTCATCAATTATTTGAAAAATGGCATAATTTGACTTGACGGTTTTTGTTTAAGTTTGTAGATGTTGCACAATCATGGGGCAGCGTGGTCACTGTCCCAGTTAGAGCCATACAGTTATTATTCGACCAAGTGGTCAAAAGTTGTACTGCAACACACACTAATGAAGGAAGGACCTACACAACTGAACATCTAAAACTGCAGTTGGACTGGACACTGGACGACCGTATGTCATTTAGACTCAGCTGTCTATTTCAGGATTACTAGACAGCAGCCTCAAGAGTTAAAGCCTTGCAAGTCCGTTTGTTTTGAGGTGGTGTCGTTAATAATATCATCCTGCAACAAAATCTATACTGCGCTGTGTTACTGCTTACAGTATATGAGCTCCATAGTGGAGGTGGAGTGAAACCCACTGTCTCTCTCTCTCTCTCACTCTCTCTCTTGTTCTCTCTGTACCTCTCAGCATCTGTTTAATCTCTCGGCTGGCTTGCGTCGTGGTGAACTGGTTTACGATGTCCAGTGCCGTCTGGCAGTACGTGTTCCTCACACTGGCACTAATACCACTCTGGAAATAAAATAAAAATATTTTTATTTTTATCTTTTTTCTTATATTTAAAATAAACAGGATTAAAACGAATAATAAACAACAAATGTACGTGCCAACAGCTGTTCATGTGCCATTTTATACCCCAGTGATTTCTGTCTATTTTACAACACAATGTTATTTATATTAAATAAATGATCTGAAAATTATTCTACATACACAACTTTTGCATCACACTGACTTTGTTTGATCTTATATTTACACATTTTTATTCATTCGGCTTATTTCTTTAAATATTACTGCCGCAAGATTTGATCAAAAAATAACATTCTGATTATTTTGACATGTGATTGGGATTTAAACTGCGTTATTTAACTCTTAAATGCATCATGTTGTATCCAAACATGTATCTAGTTTAACAACAAATAATGATGCAAATGATTTAAATAAGAGGATTCCCAAAATAAATTGACAAACTTTACATGAATTGCAGATTATGCATTTATTACCTTTAATAAATTATATATTTTTGTGATTAAATAATTGCACATGTACATACTGTGATTTAGATTTTTTTTTTTTACATGATTAATTTTGTTATTAGATATTTGACTATTCAAGATTTTGGCATCAGTTCAAATTTTGCACAACTTTTAGCTTTTGCCCCAAACCTAGAAATATTTCCAAATATGAATTTATGCAAATATCCTCAAAGTGCTTAGAATTCAAACAGCTGCCCTTTGCGCAATCTGCTCCTGTCTCCTTGTGTTTCTTTCTTTTCACCTCTGTCTTGGCCATGCTACTTAAATATTATAACGAGCCTTAGTCACATGACTAAATATACAAATATGATAATCGACTCTAATCACCTGACTGAGTACACCTTTCAGATCCGCTTGGAAAAGTTTTTGGGGAAAATAAATCCAAGCTTCATTTAATATTTAAGCTATTTTATTATTCATATATTAAACGTAAAAAATGTTTTACATAAAAAAAAAACGACACTCACATCTAGAAGAAGGCGAACGGCATCGGTTTTCCCGCACAGTGCAGCCTCGTGCAGAGCCGTGCCAGATTTCGTCTGCCGGTTTATGTCTATGCCAGCCTGGATTAGCAATCTGGAACAAACACACACACACACACACGCAGCACAGGGTTTATTCCCATATCTACTGCAAACACAGTGAGAGTGTGAGTGCATTTGTGCCTGCAGCTGTTGGAACAAAATTTAAAAACATTTGAAGAGGAAACGAAAAAAATCTAAAATACATTTCCATGAAATTATACTGACTAGCACACTAGCTGGCGCTAATACGACTGATAGCATCATGTTAAAACATGTTCAAACTCCAGACCCCTCGAGAGCCACACCAACCACACAATATTCATGATTTAAGCTGCATAAGACTAATTTTAAAGCTTCTTGTGCTGTTTTGTACAAGTGGACGTTTTGCTAATACCTGGCAACTCAAGCAGAGCTAATGCTCATTTTTGTTCCCTTTTCTATGACAACCTGATGTGGCGTAACACAACATACACACAAGTTTCCGAAACATGGATGAGTTCTATTGTGCGGAATTCATATGTACCACATGTTACGAGCGTCTTACAGTCGCCTGATTGATGTCTCCATGACCTCATGAAGTCTCACCAAACAATTCACTGTCTTCCATTTTCATTCAGGGTTTCTAGGTCTTCGTTTATCGTTCCTCCGGCCTTTTAACTTAGCTGAGCGTGCTTATGATTTATTTAGAGCGCTATCTTGTACGAACCACTAATTAGCCAACATCCTATTTATAGAGCCCCTTCATTTGTAACTGCGGGCTCTTTATATAGTCTAGTGACTCTGCTTTACCCTGACTCTGGTTCAAGATCTCTTTCTTAAATTCATTATACATTCGATATAAACTTTTGGATTTTCTACATATGAGGGGTATTAAATACCTGTGTCCATTATACTGTACATGCGAATGCAGAACTTCATGTTTTGAGCTTGATGCTTGATGTTTTAAAGTCGAAATTGTATCAATGTAGCTCTCCTAAGGTATAAATCACATATGGTATTGTTACAATGAAGATAAATAAACCACAACATTAAAGTTGATTATTTTTCCAATATGAGAGTGCACTGATGTGTTTTATTCCTCTTATATCACAGCAATGTGACAACTCTGTTAAACACAAGCCTGCCTACGGTACGTGTACTAGAAATAAAAAAAATTAAAAACATAACAGTTCCTTTATGCATGCAACTCTGTCTCGTTCAATTTTTGAAATATTAAACATCAAATTTGCTGATGACACGACTGTGGTGGGTCTCATCAGCAAGAACAACAAGTCAGTGAACAGAGAGGACGTACAGAGCCTAACGGACTGCTGCAAAGACAACTACCTTTCTCTGAACATCGAGAAAACAAAAGAGATTGTTGTTGACTTTAGGAGGACATGGAGCGACCACTCTCTGCTGAACATCAATGGCTCCCCTGTGGAGATCATCAACAGCACCAAAATTATTGGTGTCCTTGGTGGAGGAGAACCTCACCTAGTCCCTCAACACCAGCTCTCTGAAAAAATATAATCACAAGAAAGCCCAACAGCGTCCAATATTTTTCATGGACTTTAGCTCAGCATTCAATACAATCATCCAATAACACCTGAACGGGAAGCTAAGCCTGTTGGGCCTGAACAACTCCCTCTGTAACTGGATCCTGAACTTTCTGAGCGGAAGGCCGGAAGGCCTCAGTCAGTGCGGATCGGGGACAGCACCTCTAGCACCACCACACTTAGCACTGGGGCCCATCAGGGCTGTGTGCTCTGTCCACTGCTTTTCACACTGCTGACTCACGACTGTGTAGTGACACACATGTTTAATCACATGAGTGAATTTGCTGATGACACGACTGTGGTGGGTCTCATCAGCACGAACAACAAGTCTGTGTACGGAGAGGAAGTACAGAGCCTAACGGACTGGTGCAAAGACAACAACCTGTCTCTGAACATCGAGAAAACAAAAGAGATTGACTTTAGATTGAGATTGTTGACTTTAGGAGGACATGGAGGTCTCTCTTCCCTTTATCGAAGACATCTACACCACACGCTGCATCTGCAAAGCCACCAGCATTGTGGTTGATTGGACACACCCCCCCACACAGACTCTTCACGCTCCTGCCATCTGGAAAAGGTATCGATGCATTCTATAGTACTTTAGAATAGTTTTTGATAATTTATGGTGTAAGTTTGGTTTTTCTTAGATAATCAGCTAATTAGGTGTCCTAGTTATCTAGTAAGTTTCTGATAATTTATGCTTGTTCCTGGAGGAACGCCATTTCGTTTCACTGTGTACTCAACTGTATATGGTTGAAATGGCAATAAAAGTCGACTTGGCTCTTGAAGAAATGTCTGTCCATCATTCTGACCAATTCTACAGTTTTGCGTTAAAAATAAATACAACTCAGCTTTACCTGACTGAGACGGAACCTTTCCAACAAACCGCATCATTTAACCCGACATGTTAACGCCCATCAAATCCCTTTCATTTATAAAGACTGGAAAAACCTGACCTTTAACCTTCTGTCCTCACTAAACCCCTAACATCTGTCTACCACAATTTTAAACTGTCCCTCGTGGTGTCATTATCTCCTGATAACGCGATCAAATCCGTTAGCCAGTGACGGCGCTAGCCAGGTACATCTGCTGTCGCAGCTGCGAGGACATCACATCGGCTCTCACTTGATGATGTCGATGTGTCCGTTTTTGGCGGCCAGGTGAAGAGGGCTGATGCCGTTGGGATCTGACGGTTTTGGCTCCAACATAGCGGCGCACATATTGCTGCTTAGGAGGAGCTGAACCACCTATAACACACACACACGCACAGAAATCTTTTAGCTCAGCTAAGATTACCCTGAAAGTCAGCACTCATTAAGAGAAACTGACCGAGACGCGTCCAAATTCACAGGCCAGGTCCAGAGGGGTTTTTCCAGCGTGATCTCTGATGCAGGGGTTGGACTGGTGCTGCAACAGCATCTCACTCTACAAGAAAACACAATCACTTACATGAAATTATAAACACTATACTATATGTTCTCAGTCAATATGCACATGTACTGTATTAAGAGTCAGGTTATGCAGATGTTTTACAAAACAGGTGGAAATTTCATTTTTCTTGTGTTTTCGATTCTATCGAATTTAATATGAGAAGAAATATTAAAGCAAAAACCAAACTTGAACGAAAAAATATATTAATCACCAGGTGTTCAAGTCAAAGCTGGACTGTTTGTACAGAATAAAAGAACAGTCCTAAGAGTAAAAACTACATTTATTTCTCTATATAATCCCCTGGTCCACTAATGAACTTATCCCAGAGGTTCACTCGTGCTTGGACACCATCAAGGTAGAAAGTTTTCACCACTTTCTTTCTGAAACACCGGCCTCCCAGGAACTCCTTTAACAACTCAAACATGGAGCGAGGTCATGGTTGAGTTCCTGTAACGTGCACATGGTGTTGGTGAATCATTGTGTGTACTATTCCCACAGATAGACGCATCACTTCTGCATGTCAGTGACGTAAATTTTTAAAGGATCAGACGTTCCACTCAGTGAATGTTTACGGGAGCGACTGCAGAGAGCTCCGAGCCACCTCGGCCGAGGTCGTCATTAACAGAAGTACGGCCTTCTTTAAAACGTTTGCACTGTTTAAATGTTTTGTTTTTAAATGTTTGAGTCTCATCACCGTTCTGTGCTTGAAAACTTTTGTAATTTTATCACTAGTCCCGTTTTGACTTGAACACCCCTCATATACTGTATATAAATCCTAAGATGATGAACAATGAATGAAACTAATAGGAGTCTAATATATCAACAAAACATTGCTGCACACATGGCATACTGGCACACGGCACACACACACACACACACACACACACGTTATTGAGCAGCTTATTAAACAGCACCTCATACAGCACGCCCTGTTATTAGCAAATAATAACTCATCAGATGAAGTTTATATTCATATTTACAAGAGAAAGTTTTCTTCTGTTCACATTCGAGTTACTCAAAAAACTTAATTTTCTGATTTTGTACATAATTTTTTTTTTCAATAGCATTGTTATATAAAGGATATAATAGCATACAGTACATACAGTGCTGTGAAAAAAGGAATTTTCCTGAATTTAGTTTTTTTGCATATTTGTCACACTTAAATGATTGAGACACTGTATGTCCCTGAGCACTCACTCCATCATAATGGCCGTGTTGTGATGAGAGGTGCAGTGGAATCTGTCCCTCGTCTGATTGGCTGTTGACTGATGATCCCGCCTTTAGGAGCATTTTCATTGGCTCGCATTTTCCCTGCCAGGCGGCGTAGTGCAGCGGTCGCATCCCTGACGATATAGAGCAGGAGTGGAAGTGAACAACGAATAGACTGTCTTCCATGTGTGTGTGTGTGTGTGTGTGTGTGTGTGTGTGTGTGTGTGTGTGTGTGTCAATGTATATTACTTCCACCTTTATGATCTTTGATGTCAACGACGGCTTGTGACTCCAGCAGCAGAGCTATCAGCTCCATGTTACCATTCAAAGCAGCATGATGAAGGGCTGAGAACCTGCATCACACACACACACACACACACACACACACACAAATGCATCCATTCTTTAATCAATGCAGTTTCGCATTTTTTATTTACACACATGGAGCTTTGTTTGTTTGTTTGATCGCCTCTCAGAACCAGACTCTGACCCACTTCCCTTTGTAAACACTCACACACACACACACACAGTGCATCCTTCATCCATGTGTTATCCAATAAGCCGGTTATTATGTAAGAAAAGTGATTGTTACTGTAGCTATAAACAGTCGTTCCCTCATCAGCTTCTCTATATTTCCAGAGAACACCAGACCACCTCAAAGATGCAGCAGCAGCAGCAGGGGCGGAGTCAGGGGTAGCTTCGTGGTTAAGGCATTGGACTACTGACCGGAAGTCCCAGGTTCGAACCTCAGCATCACCAAGTTGCCACTGTTGGGCTCCTGAGCAAGGCCCTTAACCCCGATTGCTCAGATGTAAAAAGATAAGATGAAAAATGTTGCTCTGAATAAGGGCGTCTCACAAATGCTCCATTGTAAATGCAGACAGAGAGAAAGAGTGCCACACTTGGAAGTTAATGGCGTGGTTTACTGCCACTTGCTTCCCCTAAGAAATAGTGTTCGTAATGTATCAGCCCCATACGATGGCATCCAGTCTGCCCTGACAGATTCCCACTGCAGTGCCTGTTTGACCTGGGGGACCTGGTGGATGAGCAGGACTGCGTTTCAGTGTCTCAGGCTAACTCACCTCAAAATAACCTGAAAGCTTGGGAAAAATATCAGAGTTTGTCAGACTCTTAAAGGATGGGCTGCCAGTTAAAAGCTATGTGCCTCCCTAGGAAAGTTTTGGGGAGTGGGAGGATGTGAGGTTTTATAATATGACGAGAAGATTCCCATGCCCATAAAACAACCCCCTCAATGTGGTAACACTTCCTATAGCTCGTATCCAGACGAGTATACGTACATCCAAACAGCTCATGTCTGCTGGAACCCTTTTGTTTAACCAGAATGTGAAAATGCATTTCCTATCATCTGTCTGTCTCCAGGTGTCTCTATGACTTACATGTTAATGTCTGGTTCTTTTGATATGCCCGATGTACGCGACACAGGGCACCTGGCCTAGAACTAAATAAATATAATGAGCTAAATATGCTCTCTTCGCGGATAATAAACAGAGATCTTGTGTGTGTGTGGTTGTCTGTCAGGCTCAGCCAGAAAGAAAGAAAGAAATTCTTCTTCTTTTAATTTATCTTAATACATTCTTCTTAAAACTAAATGAGGTCTGTTCCCATTGTGTCAGATGGTGGGTCAGCAGGCACAACAGAATTCCAGTGTCTTTAGAGCTTTGTTTTAAGCCTTGCTCCCTGCTTGGCACAACCTGCCGACCTCCACAGCCCAGCACTGTGCAGAGATCAGTGAGGTGGCCTCCCATGCCTCTTAGAAGTCATGCCCTGCTTTGTCCGAACAATGCTATGCATGTTTCCAACCAAGCCCTGCAATGTCTCTAACATTAAAGACATCATGCTTGTTCTACCTCCTGGTTTCTCTACCTTATGGCTCCAGTTCCATGGCCCTCATGTTTCAAAAAGGTCACAAAGGCTTTTCCTTTACCCCTGGTTTAGTAAATGTTGTGCCCGCACCACTCAGTGAGTTTAAGTATGACATGCTTACTGTACATGCAGGGGTAGATTAGTGGTTAAGGCCTTGGACTGCTGATTGGAAGGTCACAGATTCAAACCTCAGCACCACCAAGTTGCTACTGTTAGGGCCTTGAGCAAGGCTTGAAACCCCCGACTGCTTAGATGTATAATGAAATAATAGTATAAGTTTTTATACTTTGGATAAATGAATCTCCCAAATGCTGTAAATATAAAAAATGCTCATCCCACTAGGTGGCTTTGAAGACTCCCTGACCCAGTCAAACCTTCACTAGAGCCTTTCCACCCCAAGCTCCACACAAACACTTGCCAAAGGTGGTCTCTCCTGTTCCAAGCCCTAGCCCTACTTAAGTCCTAGTCTGGTGTTCCGACCAATTCCAAGCATCTAATCAAGTGGCAACCCACCGCCTACAAGCAACGTCCAACCCAGTGTCAAGTTCACAGCCCCCCACCAATATTCATCTGGCTCCCACGCCTAGTTCCAGTCTGGCTCTTGCACCAAGCCACCAAGCATCTTGCTGAACTTCACATTATCATAGCCTCTGAGTCAGAGGAACCGACACTGGATGTGGACAAACTGCTCATCTTGTAATGTCCAGGTATCACTCTAGGTACTGTGAACCATTTCAGTTTGGGACTTTAAGACTGCTTTCCAGAATTCTATTTGTCACTTTTGTTCACATCCTGTTTCCTGACTATTGATCATTTTGACTCTTTTTTTAAGCTCTTGTGCTTTTTGAGATTTTGTCTTTTTTCAGGTTCATTGTGATCAGTTGTTATACTGAGATTTATTTGGAAATGCTGAGTCTCTGTTTAGTTTCGTGCTTATCTATACGTGCTTGCTAATGCTGCATGTTGCTTTTCTGCATAGTTCCAGCTCTGTTGTTCTGGTTTGGGTAAATGAAGGAAGGTCTGCTCTTGCATCGTACCTCTTCATTCCTGACAAAATTGTTCACATTCAGTATTATAATGAAAGCGAGAGTGCACTAAGCGTTTACTGAGCACGTCCAATTCTCAAGGAGGAAATGTAATTTTCACATCAGCATTCAACATGAACATGTGTTGCCCACTTCATTATCTCACACTTTTTATTGAAAACAGGCTGCTGCTGATGAGTTCGGCTACAAGCTTGGACACGCAGGTCTGTTCAGATCACAAATTATTATCTTTGGTTTATTTAAATGTCTTTTCAACAGAAAAAAAAAAGAATAAATATAACTCAAGTGCGATGCGGCCAAAGACTATTTATTTAACCCTTGCCGTCAGTGTGTAGATATAACATTTAAACTTTGTATACGAGTATTTAAATATCTCTATTTGCATGTTTCTTTTTTTCTAAGATGAAAAGCGACTTCATGCAGATTTTAGACATTGTACACATCAGCTTATGGTAACAATAAATAAAAATAAAAAAACATGCAGGGGAATTTTTTCTTTTGAAAAACTTGAACAAAGTTTGAGTTAATATTAATAATCTTTTAAAGGCTGTCGTGATTAAATTCAACATTGTAGCATCATACTTAATAATGTGTCATAAATTAAAGGAATAGCATCACGGCTGCCGTATTTTTATTCCATTCTTTTTTTTTTTATACTGTAACAAAACATTCATTCAAAGACTGATGGGCGTGGTTTCTGTTCCTGGTGACTCCGCCCCCTCTGTGCAAGTTCTCAGGACTTTCTGGTGAATGTTTTGATGAAGAGATGCAAAGGAGCATTGAAGCGCTGCTCTAGAGACTTGTTCCAACCCAAATCAATAAATCAATATGTTACATTGTTTTTTCTTTACCGGTTTGTGTGTAAACAACACCCAACTTATAAACAAAAAAACAAACAATGCTTACCCATCTGTGTCCTGGAAATTGACGTTGATCCGTTTAGCAGAACCCAGGAGCTCTGAATGACAGAAAGTGGAACAAAAGGCTTTGTTACTAAAAAAATAAGATTACAATATTACTATTGCTAATTATAAATCAGCTATGAGTTGTAGCACGGTTGTCTTATTCTCCCACACATTTTAATTATTCTTTTAATCCAACAAATCAAATAGGTAAATAAAAAGGTCATAAAATACAAACAATTATGATTTTGCAATTATCTCAGAGTCACCATAAACCATCAGTTAACGAATAAAAACGTAAAAATTTGTAAAAAATTTACATTTACAAAACAAAATTGTCCCAATCTAAATGTGGAACGTAACCCGATTCTGAACACGAGGAACTTTCTCCAAGTAAAAAATTTACTGACGTATTAACAATCTGACTAGAACTGCAATATTACTGCACGTTGCTACTATAACCTTTATTTTAACAATAACTATAATGTGGCACGGCTATGTTATACATAAAGGTCATTTATCCACATAAGCCAATGAAAAAAACGCAATCAGAATCTTAAAAACACACAGATGTTCTTTGTCTAATTGTCTATTTATTATCACGTTACAATTTTAGTCCTGGGAACGAACAACAAAATAGGACGCAATAAAGCTCTCATAACTTCAACAGAATTTCCCTCTTTATTACTCATTAGCTGTTCCATTGTGTTTTGCGTATTGGAAATAAAAACGCTAGCGCTTGGAAAAGTGTTGATGAAATGTCACCGTGGGGGATCCTAAAGCCGCAGGTCGAGCTCACTAGTAATTACAGATGTGTGGAACATGTACGCTGATAGCTATTAGCCACACACACACATACACATGTAACGGTTCTGCTGGAGTAAAAAACCTGATGATCCATAACAGAAATGCATTTTGTATCTAAGAATCAGATTCCGTTACCAAGCGTTCTAGACTCCAGATGTGAGCACAGCATGCCAGATTTGCAGTGTGTGTGAGTGTGTGTGTGTGTGTGTTTGTGTTAGTGTGTGTATGTGTGTGCTTGTATGTGTGTGTGTGTGTGTGTGTGTTTGTGTGTGTGTGTGTTTGTGTGTTTGTGTGTGTGTGTGTGTG
>JAQQZT010000010.1:20755474-20773368 GCA_030068275.1 Clarias platycephalus
ACACACACACACACACACACACACATATATCTGGCATTGTACAGACAATGAGTATGAAAAGTACAGATTCTATATCTGTGTGTGTGTGTGTGTGTGTGTGTGTGTGTGTGTGTGTGTGTGTGTGTGTGTGTGTGTGTGCAGACAGACCTGTATTCTGGGGCTCTGTTTATTCAGGTGTGTTTGGGTTGGAATCTTTACCTCTCCACCGTCCTCATGCTTGTGGTCACAGCATTCTACACTATTGCAGGTGAGGGGTGCCAAAACTTTACCCACACTAAGTTACAACCTCCTCATTTAAATCTTAACTTAATTACTTTTTTTTCTTATTGTATTTCACATATAGAAATTTTGCTGTTTAATTCTTACGTAGATATTCTGAAAGCATGTTGTTCTTACTTTTAATTACTTCCACCGTACTTATTTACTTTTGTATTATTTACGTCTGCTATTACTTCTAGCTAATGACCTACAGACGTTTATCTACTTATCATAATTTCCTTCTTTACTTCTTATCTGCTTACTTACATAAAGGTATTTGTTCGTTTAATTCTTAGTTAAACATAACTAAACCTCATCATGTGCGTCAGAGGAAGCGTGTGTTAGCCTGCGCGCGGCCTGGTTGCTAGCTGTCGCTAATGAGACAGAAGGGAATTGGACATGACTAATCTGGGAAATATGAATTAATTATTTAATTAATATCTTACCTCATTTACTTCTGACTTGGTTTCACTCAATTACTCACTGTACCTATAAACAGTTATTTACTTTTTTAATGCTTTATTTATTTATTTATTTATTTATTTATTTATTTATTTACTTACTTACTTATCTGCTTACTTACCTATACCTATATATACTGATTACTTACTAAATTAGCAAATTATCATATACTTACTTATTAGGTCTTATTTATTTACTGACTTACTTTATTTATTTTTCTACTGCCTTACTTATACGTACCAATTTCCTTACTTACCTATAAACAGGTACTTACTTAGTTATTTATTTATCTACTTATATACTCATTATTTACTTGCTTCCTTATTTATTTACTTACTTATTAGTTAATTACTTACTTACCTATAAACAGTTACTTACTTGATTACTTATTTACCAACATACATACTTACTTAATTATGTACTTATTACTTACTTATTACTCAATTATTTATTTTTTACTTACATACGTATGTATTACTGACGTATTTATTTACTTAAGTACTTATTTACTTACTTACCTATAGACAGTTATATACTTACTTATTTACCTTCTTACTTACCTACTTATTATTTACATTCTTCCTCATTTATCTACTTACTTATTATTTACTTACTTACCTATAAACTGTAATTTACTTACTCATTTACCTACTTTTTATTTATATTCTTCATGTATTTAATTACTTACTTATTTAAGTTAATCTTACTTATTTATATTCTTCATTCTATTTTTTACTTACTTACTTACTTTCTTATTTCTTACTTGCCTATAAAGTTACTCACTGGATTAATTATTTATTTACTTACTTACTTAATTAATTAAAAATCTTTAAAGTAATTCACTTTCATTTACATACCCCCCCCCCCCCCGCCCCTCCCACTTATAAAATTTCACTTCTTCTCTGTTACTCGTGTAAATAACACATACTCGTGTCACACCAACACCAGAAACAGCCTCCCACTACACTACCCAGAATACACCACGGCCCACAAACACGGCCCCGACAGACTACAACTACAGTGACTGTCACATTCAAACTCATCCGGTTCCTGATTACACACACCTCAACAATCACAGTCATCCACAGTATATAAGAACTTTCAAACCACACTGAAGTCAACACCCTCCCCAGTCCCACCAGTCTGTCCCACCAGTCTGTCCCCAGCCTTATCACTGGTATTTCATGGCTGTTGTTTGAGTTTTCACTGTTTTGCCTTTAAGCTGTCTAATTACTGCTGTTTCCTCCCTGCCTGGACATTTCCTGTTTCCTGTTTCCTTTTTCCCTTGTCTACGGTTTTAGATTTGTTTGCATATTTGCATGTTAAGGGCGCATGTTTCCTTTATCTGCCATCTGAAAATGAACTTTACTTACTCTATGTACACACCTAAAAACTTTAACTCAATTCTAATCTGCTTATTTTTACTTAATTAAATAATTTTATACTTACTTACTGATTAACATTATTTACCTGATTTCGTTCTTCCCGTACTAAACTTTTGTTTAAAGTAAGTTGTTTTTCCTACTTACTACATTTTACCACCAGATTGTAAAGAGTACAGACATTGTTTAGCACCGGGCTGTTCAGTCTGAAAAAAGAAAGACACAGCTAGTGCCATTCGCGTGTTCCAGGTTATGTTCGCATGCCAGGCAAATGACGAATGAGGAGTGGCAGTAAATAAGAAAATAATTAAACACCAAAACAATGAGAAAGTTATAGAAACAATAAAGAGTGTGTCTAACAAAGATAGAAAGCATTTAAGGTTTATTTTTACAGACGGAGCCACAGTGCCTCGCAAAACTTTTCCACATTTTGTCACGTTACACCAACAAACGTAAATGTATTTTATTGGGGTTTTATGTTATAGACCAACACGATGTGGCACACACAGTGTAAAAAATTGGGAAGTGTAAAACAAAATTACAAACAAATACTTGAAAAGTGTGGCGTGCATTTGTAACCAGCCCCCCTTTACTCTGATACCCCTAACTCAAATCCAGTGGAACCGATCGCCATGAAATCTCCTAATTAGTAAAAAGAGTCCATCTGTGTGTAATTTAATCTCTGTATAAATACAGCTGTTCTGTGAAGCCCTCAGAGGTTTGTTAGAGAGTATTAATGAACACACAGCATCATGAAACCCGAGGAACACACCAGGCAGGTCAGGGATAAAGTTTTAAGCATTAAGGCCCATGGTACCTCTAGAGGAGCTGCAGAGATCCACAGCTCAGGTGGGACAATCTGTCCACAGGACACCTATTAGTCGTGCGCTCAACAAATCTGGCCTTTGTGGAAGAGTGGCAAGAGGAAAGCCATTGTTAAAAGAAAGCCATAAAAGGTCCTGTTTGCAGTTTGTGACGAGCCATGTGTGGGCGACAGGTCAGATGAGACCAAAATTGAACTTTGGTCAGATGAGTACAATAGTACAGAATTTGATATCAAACATGGTGGTGGCAGCATCATGTTGTGGGGATGTTTTTTTTTTCAGCAGGTACAGGGAAGCTGGTCAGCATTGATGGGAAGATGAATGGAGCCAAATACAGGGCAATCTTACATAGAAGAAGCTTGATCTTAAGCTATTTTGCAAATAAGAATGGGCAAAAATTTCACTCTCTAGATGTGCAAAGCTGGTAAAGACAAACCCCAAAAGACTTGCAGCTGTAATTGCAGTAAAAGGCGGAGGTACAAACTATTGCCTCCTGGGGGGTGAATAAAAATGCACGCCACACTTTTCAGATATTTATTTGTAAAAAAAAATTAAATAATAATAATAATAATAATAATAATAATAATAATAATAATAAAAAAAATGTTTCCTTCCACTTCACAATTATGTGTCACTTCATGTTGGTCTATCACACAATACATCTACAGGTAAATGTGGAAAAGTTCAAGGGGAATGAATACTTTTGCAAGGAACTGTATATATTTAGCTCAATATTATGGTCTCAAAATTGGCCATTTGTTTTATTCCAGTTGATTTTATTGACTTAAAGTCAGAACATAATGTATAATATCATTTTATAATGATTTTAATCATAAAATCAGTAGTTTTAAGAAATTTCAATTTAGGGCTACAAGTGAAACATCAATTTTCATTTATCAAACTTCTACTCCAAAATACTCCCAAAATTGTTTTTAGTTTCTTTCTTCTCACACATTAATTACAAGGTTTTGCTATAGGTACAGTATTTTCGATACACACGTCAGCTCTTGCATACAATATGACTACTTCAACTGAATGAACATTAAAACTGAAGTATCATTGATTAATATTCGTCTGTTCTCCACTAGGTGGCTAACTCCAGTAGATTATTTAGTAATCCGTCTTATTAGCTAGATAAATCACCTGCTGATATACAGTAGTATGACTCAGGGGAAATGGATAACACACACTCTCACCCACTCTCTCTCCCCCTCATACACACCCCTCCGCTTGTGGTCTGGCTGATTAATGCACAGTTAATACGCGCTTCCGAGTACAGAGTCAACAAGGTTATGTGTTAACAATAGTACTGGAATGCAGGGCAAGTTAAAGGCTGTGACAGTTTTCTTTTAACCGCCGTCGGATTAAGCTTTAATCCGTATCACATTCATATATATGTAACTTCTGGAAACTCCCAATCGTACAGCGCAATTTTACAACCAGCACACACACACACACACACACACACACATCAGAAAGAAGTTATAATCACAGATGTTATATGTAATATGAAATAAAAATCTGAAAAATAAAAATACACAGTGCATTTCTATTTGACAGTTTCTTCCCAATGTCTTTTATAAGGTGGATTAGCTGCTGTGATCTACACCGATACACTCCAGACCTTCATCATGATCATTGGCGCAGTCATCCTCACCATAACAGGTCAGCTATTTTATATTACTACCACCAGGGGTAGCCACCAGTCGTATTAGCAAGCTACGACTGAGCCATTAGCAAACTGAGTGATCTGTCTAAACCATTAGCTATCTGACTGAGCTACGTCTAAACCATTAGCTAGCTGACTGAGCTATGTCAAAACCATTAGCTATCTGACTGAGCTACGTCTAAACCATTAGCTAGCTGACTGAGCTACGTCTAAACCATTAGCTAGCTGACTGAGCTACGTCAAAACCATTATCTATCTGACTGATCTACGTCTAAACCATTAGCTAGCAAACTGAGCTATGTCTGAGCCATTAGCCAGCTGACTGAGCTACATTTAAGCTATTAGATACCTGACTGAGCTACGTCTAAACCATTAGCTAGCTGACTGAGCTACATCTCAGACATTAGCTAGCTGAATGAGCTACGTCTGAGCCATTAGCTAGCTGAGTGAGCTACAATTAGCTATTAAAATCTTATTATTTAATGTTTTATAGTGTGAAAGTTCTGTATAAAACTTTGAAAAGCTGATTAAACATAAAGGATGACATAATGAGAATCTTTGCTAGATACTGTAGCTATGAATATGTGGCTATAATTTAGCTTTGTATGGATACACATGAGCTAGCTAACTAACTAGTCGGACATTCTCTGGCACCATATGCTGGATTTCTGTTTAATATTCAATTTTCAATTAAATTTTATTTGTATAGCGTTTTTAACAATTGTCATTGTCACAAAGCAGCTTTACACAATCAAAATAATTATTCATATAATATATAATTATTAATATAATGTTAAACAATCCTGCAAAAGTTATTTTCTATCCTGATCAATATTTAAGAAGTTTTTTTATTCATTTAAATGTCTTTATAACTGTGTTAGCCATAACTGTAACAGTGTACGCCGGTAAGGTTTATTTGAGATTGATAGCTTCTCGTGACATACAGTGGAAACTTTGCATTGCATAATTTTTTTATTTAAACATATTACTGTAGTGTTTCAGAGTGGCGTTTCCTCTAATACTGCCTGAATCTTATACATTGTGCTCAAAAGATCACATACCCTGAAATAAATAGCTAAATATTGCTATTTATTTGGAAAATATGGCTAATAATGCAAAAGATTTTTTCTTATTTTAAGAAAGTGGTCACATGACGTCATTAATTATCACATAATATTTTGACTCCTTTTTAAAAAAAAAAAAAACCTAATGATAACTGAAATCACCAAGCAACCCTGATCCAAAGTTTACATATCCTCAAATGCTTGGCCACATTATAAACACACAGGTTGACACCACAGGCTTATATTATTATTAAAGGGGAAGTTTCCAAACACTCATTTACATGATTACTCATTGTAATCATAATAAGTGTCTGTGCATAAATAGTCAGTGAGCTTCTCAACTCATGAAGTAACTGTATGTACTGACTTGGCTGGATACTACAGTACACCATGGGGAAGACAATGGCTAACTGCGTGACTGCGCACCAGTGCACAAAGCAACGTCCATAAAGACATGGATGAGCGAGTTTGGTGTGGAAGAACTTGACTGGCCTGCAATGAGTCCTGACCTCAACTCGATAGAACACATTTGGGATGAATTAGGGCGGAAACTGCAAGCCAGGCCTTCTCGGCCAATATCAGTGTTTGACCTCACTAAAGCTCTTCTGGAAGAATGGTCAAAAATTCCCATAAACACAGTCCTAAACCTTGTGGAAAGCCTTCACAGAAGAGTTGAAGCTGTTATGGCCGCAAAGGGACAACATCATATTAAACTCTATGAATTAAGAATTGGATGTTACTCAAGTTCATATGCATGTGAAGGCAGAGGAGTAAATACTTTTGGCAATATAGTGTTTCTCAACAAAATGTCAGTCAGTACTGTTCAAACTCTGTACTGTACGTCCCTGATTCCAGCTGAGGTAGCTCGGAGCCCACTGCAGTCCAAGTCATTTCCACATGTTTGGATCAGTTAAGGAGTTCCCGGGAGTCTGATGTGTTAGACCTGAGTCAGAATGGCAGTCCGAGGAAGTTTTTACTCTCAGAAATGTGTTCTGTTGTTCTGCACAAACGTCTCGCTTTGACTTGAACGCCCCCCCTCCTTATTAGTAGACTTACAGCATAGTGCTGTGGGATTGTGGTTTTCTATAACAGCAGCTTTTACAGTAGTTGATGAAGGGACGGCTTTTTATAGCCGCTATAACAAACTATATCTGAAACTTTCATTTCACTGACATTCCATAATGTCAATGTAACTATAAACAGATGAATGCATGACGTGTCATTCTTTAATTGTACTATAGAACAGGAATAAATCGGTTCAGGAAGTACCGGTACCTTGTCGTTGTTTACTGTTTTATTCTGCACTCGTCACACCTTCAGTAGTCTCAAGGCTTTAAAAAGCAGAAGAAAAAAAAGATCATGTGATGGTGTGATCACATGTCTGTGTCTGCAGTGCATCTGTGTGTGTGTGTGTGTGTTTGTGTGTGAGCTGAACATTCCTCCTGTGGTGAACTCACCATATGTGAAAAATAACTTCCCTTAAATACACTTTTTTCAGAACATAAGAGTTTTTAAAAAGCCGAAAGTGTTCAGCTCGGAACTATTCCCAGGCTTATCGTTTTCTGAAGCCAAGTGGTTTAAGAATGTTTTTCCCCTCAGTCTTGATAAGTTGCTTGGCATTGCGTCTACTAGAAATGTTCTTAAAAAAGCAACAGGGAAAACAATCCCTGCACTCGACCTGCTAGATATGCTTTGTTGCAGTTAGATAACTTTTTTTTTATTCCTTTGTTGGGTTTTGAAAAGAGACGAAGACTTGTTTTGCTTTCTGTTCTCCACACCACACCCGGCTCAGGGAAGCACTTAAGACCAGCTCTATTAAGCTTTCACTTGCACCATTAAGCAAAACTGTTATTCTCATTTGTCTTCAGCAAAACGCTTCGGGAAACATGTGGCTCGTCTCTCTTTACTGCCCGACGACGAACAGCGCAACAAACACAGTAGACGTCTAATTTTTTTGCCACCTTTTTTAATGAAAAAAAAAAAAAAGATATAGGTCTGTCAAGGTCACAGGAAATCCTGACTCTGATCTTAGCGACTTGCAGTGCCCCCGGGGTTTAGTGGCAACACTTCCTTTTATGTGGTTTAAATTCCAAGCGTGTCTTTGCCTGTCAGCATTTACCGAAAACTACTAAGATTTTTTTCTTCTGTGAGATAGTTGATAGTTTGTTTGTTCCAGATATTTGGGACTCATGAAGGGTTGTTGCCGACGTTTTGCTAGAGTTAGTGGAGAAAAAAAAATGAGTGACCAATGTAACAACCATTTTCCCAGATAACCGCACATTACTATTGCTCCTGGTGACCAACCACTGATCACCAGGGCACCTAAAAGCTTGGCAACTAAAAAGTGATTACTGCACTTCCTAATGACCAATCACTGATCACTATTGTTTTCAATGACTAATCACCAGTCACCAGTAGACTGGACTACCAATCACCATAGACCAGAGTTCCTAATGACCAATCACCAGTTAAACCCAGATTACTGCTGCTCCCATAACCAGTCAGCAATTACCATAGTCCCTAATGACTAATCACCAAATACCAATGTTTCCAATAGACTACGCTTGTTCTTTGACAACCAATCACCAGTCACCATTGTTATTGAAAACTAATCACTGATTCCTATTGTTCTTGACCATCAATCACCAATCGCTCCAAGTTCTTAACGACAAATCACTGATGGCTGTTGTTCCTGATCATCAATCATTGATTGCCCTCGCTTCTGTCCGCCAATCACAGATAGCCATGTTTTCCATGACCATTCACTGATCGCTGATCTGACATCATCATCCATTGACTTCGAGTGACTTTTTAGGGCACATTAGCTACTTTCCCCTGAAAATAGTCAGTAGCACTGTATACATGTTGCACTTTATTGTTCACAGGTCTACACTGTGTCAGCTTGAACATAACCATAAAACCATAGCTCACTCTTTTTCTGTATATTTATTATAAAACACTTCTAATATCCAGAGAAGTCTGAATGAATCCAACAAACAGCTTTGTAAATGAAATTGTGTGCTAGCCTATTATTTTTGCATTTGTCTTTAACAAAGACAAACGTATCATTGTTGATACTGTGAAGATTTTAATTTTTTATTATTCAACATCATATCTAAATGCTGAACAATGTGTGGTGTGGTTTGTGAGTTTGTGATTTATAGCTGGCATTTGGACGCCAATCAACTTTTAGTTTTTGCGTAAAGTGCATTCTTGTGTGGGGTGAAACAGGGCAGATCTTCCAAGATCTCAACTTTCTTGCACCATCATGTCACCCTCGTCACGGTGCTGCCTTCATGTCATGTTTTCCTAGTAAATCTGTGGGTTCATGGTTTTCACCTCTCGTTACATTTGAATGTAGCCGCTCACCTGCTCACCTGTCTGGAATTTAATCATTTTAATATCTGGAGTTGTTTAACTGCTTCAAGTGTTTGCGATTGCGTAGGACACACGCATCGCCTCGATTGTCCAGGGAATTTATTATATATATATAAAGTGTTTTACTCCTCTTACGCCACAGCGATTTGACAATAATTACAAATAAAGTATTAAATGATCAGTTTATTACATTTAATATTGTGGAATATCCAGAAGAGATGAGAACATTACGTAGCTATAAAACAACCATTTCCATACCAGACTGGCGTTTTTTCTCGCTTGAGGTTAGGAAGAAGCATAAAAAGATAAAGCATAAACTTCACTGTCATGATAATCCTTCCATAAAGATTAAATGTCTTGTTACAGAAAAAAAAAACTCACTATAACTCTGCTTATACATTTTTTTTTTCATCATATATCATTGTTCATTTTTGGCAAACACCTTGTGGTATCAAATAAGTAAAAGTGCTCCAAGATGTGCTGTTCCAGGAAACTAATCATATTTGGCAGTCAAACCTTTTTATCGTTGATGAATGGTTTCATGTTTTATTCTCTTCTTCTTGTATTACTTTTTGACGAACACTGATCGTGTGTGTGCACAAACATTTATACAATCAGGTGTTCAAACACTCATTAATCCCGTCAGAGCTTGCCATCTGATCTGACGGGCGACACAAAAAAGCGGGAAAAAAAATGATTAGAGAGGAGAGCGGATGACACTGGTTTATCATGCCGTACACCCCTTCTCACGCCGTGCCAAGTAACCGTCCATCAAATCCCATTCTTCTTGCGCAGTCAACTCCTCACTTCCCAGACTGTATTATCTGGAGCACTTAAGCAGTCTGCAGTTTATGAAAGCTTTTTTGTTGTTGTTATTTGCCATACAAATATGTCTCATAATGCTTAAGGACAATTAATCTTACACTTAAAAAAAAAAAAAAAAAGAAATTCTGCCCGTCCCTGTCTGCTTCCAGAGATTTATTACACATCCAAGAAAACATGTCTAATGCTAGTGATTAAGATGCTTAGTGCTATTTGAGGAGTTGAGTCAGGTGTGACAGATCCAACTTGAGACATTCTGTCTGTTTTAGAGCTTAGCGCAGACATGTTGCAGTACCTCGAATAAAAATTTGCTGAAAAGGAATAAATTGGGATTACGTTTAGACCTGAAAACGCCCACCCACCATCCAGCGCTCCCGGGACAACGCACTTGTTAGCAAGAACTAACACCCTCCTTATTTGGCATTTGTCCCTAACACACACTTTCTCCGAGACACGTGAAGACGCTCAGTTTTCACGTGTCTCGGAGTCAACCAAAATACAAAATAAATGAATTAAAAAACCACCCGTCAGCGTAACCGACATTCCACCCTCTTCCATGTACATGAGCCAACAGATGCCCATTTGATGCCCAAAGCTTGGGGCACATGGCTAAGTACACCCACCCTAAATGGTGCAATAGGTGTCAACCCATCACAAACCCATTCAAACACAATTTGGGAACACTCAGGACGTTTACATGATGTTGCGCTAGCCTACATTAAGCTGGATTTTAATAAACGTGTTAATTCATGTTCAGGTTAGTCTGACTGAGTGGACTGGGTGTTGTGCTACTCCTGAGCGTATAACGCAATCAGACACAGTTCCCGGCCTGGGCTTCAACCCGGAAGTTGAACAAAATATGGAACTGCAGTAGAAGCTGCTAACAACATGGAAGTGTCATCTGCATAGCCACGAGGGATAGCGTGTACACTAGTGTATTATTTTTGCATTTGTCTTTAACAAAGACAAATGTATCATTGTTGATACTGTGAAGATTTTTTTTATTATTCAACATCATATCTAAATGCTGAACAATGTGTGGTGTGGTTTGTGAGTTTGTGATTTATAGCTGGCATTTGGACGCCAATCAACTTTTAGTTTTTGCGTAAAGTGCATTCTTGTGTGGGGTGAAACAGGGCAGATCTTCCAAGATCTCAACTTTCTTGCACCATCATGTCACCCTCGTCACGGTGCTGCCTTCATGTCATGTTTTCCTGGTAAGTCTGTGGGTTCATGGTCTTCACCCTCTTGTTACATTTGAATGTAACCGATTTTAGCCGCTGGTTAACTTATTTGTCAATTGTTTGTTGTGTAATGTTACAACACTAACAAGCTGAAAGGGGGCATATAAGTCAGGTCTACATCAGACAATAAATCAATGCCCCTGAGTTGTATAGTGAAACAAGAACAGTTCAATGGCCTAGTCGAGCTATAACCATAGCTTCACTCACCTGTGCATGGAAATAATAATAATCAACACATCTTTCAACTGTGGGAGGAAACTAGAATATGCTGAGGAAACTCACAAGATTCAGTTTTGAACATCTGGATTATAATAATTTTGACCTTGGGAAAATTGCTCAAGAGCTGGCTATACCAGGCTAAGGATTTCTGGTATATATTTGTATATATATTGTATATATATTTATCAGTATGCTTCGAGTTGTTGAACCCCAACTACCTGCTCAAATCTCATTCAGACTGGAAAACGTTTTCTTCCAGGCGTTCCCTGGGCTTTTAAGTCCCCGCTCAAGTTTTTCAAGTTTCCCCACAGGCATACTGCTGCCACCACCATGCTTCACAGTGGGGATGATGTTTTGAGAGTAACTGCTGGGTTCTGTAAAGAACTTTGTGTCAAGGCCAAAATGTACAGTCTTACATGACTAAAGAACCATTCTGCATATTTGCTGAGTCTCCAGTATGGGTTCCTCCAAACAGAATTTCCTTTGACTTCCTTCTAGCTGTTCTACTTGGTGGACGGCCTTCTCATGGTAATGACTCTGCTGTTCTGTATGTTTTACATTTCCATTCTTTGTAATACTTTCTCGAGGACTTTGTCCAGAACCTTGGTCTTTATGATGTTGTTTGTTTAGGTAGGTTCTCTAACAAACACTGGGTTCTTTATATTGAGATCAGGTTGTACAGTATTTTCACAAAGTTCAACCAAGTTTAATTATGTGACTTTTAATGGGAACCGGTTGCACAAGAACTAATTTAGGGAGTTCACAACAACGGGAGTGAGAACATACACATTCGCAACTTTTACAAATTTTAATTGAGAAATCATTTTGTTTAGATGTATGTTTTAGCCAATTTCAGTTCCAGGTTGCAACACTACAAAAAAAAGGAAGAATTTCTGCAGGGGTGAATACTTATGCACCAGCAGTTGAAATTAGAATACCAGGATATCCCAGGAACCATGAAACTGCTGTGTAACTTCCTGTATTTTTGTACGGTTCTTTTGTTCGAGCTAGCTTTCAACAGGATTGGTGGTTATGGCAAATTGGAAAGTGTGTACCTCCAGGCCCTGCCATCGAAGATAATCCCGAACACGACGTGCCACCTGCCGCGGGCTGACGCCATGCACCTCTTCCGAGATCCAGTGCACGGCGACCTGCCCTGGCCTGGAATGACGCTCGGATTAACTATCCTGGGTACTTGGTACTGGTGTACTGATCAGGTACGTACACACTCGTAAACACGCACACATACAGAGATAATGATGACGGTCTGACCTTTTACTACAGAACTATGCTCAAATTGCTCACTGGGATCTCAGCTTACGTAATAGCATCACCGCCGACTAAGGTGTCGAGTTTGCTAACTAATATTAGGTAGCAACTTGCACAGCTACTGTTACAGCGAGCTGTTAGTGAAATAATGTCACATACATACACAGACTGAAGCATACGTAGAGCAAGTTTGTCTTCAGCCATCAAAAAACACACCAGGATCTCGAGCATCCAGGCTTAGCACTAAACAGCAATTTTTTTTTTTAAAGGAGTAGGATTCATAGTTTGCTGATTAATGCTAGCTATGTACGATTCCTTTCAACAACAACAACAACTAAACAGGACTGCACTAAAGTTCTGGCTAAAATTGGGAAAAAGTTGCATTCCCTATATAACCCTTAAAGAGAATGACTTGGGCATTAGTGGCTCAGTGGTAGGTTTCTCGCCTGCCATGCAGAAGGCCCAAGTTCAATTCCCAGCCAATGCCCAAACCCCAATCACTGGATGCAGTGCCGGTCTCAAGCCTGGATAAAATGGGAGGGTCGTGTCAGAAAGGGCATCCTTGTTCCGCTGTGGTGACCCCTTGCCGGGAGCATCCGAAAGACCAACAACAAAGTGAATTACTTGCACATTCTGGAACATAAATAGAATGTTATCCTGTGCTTTCTGGACACTCAGCTGACTACAGCACATCATTATCGCATGCGCTAGTTTCCATCCATCCATCTAGAGCGTGGAGGCCAGTGGTGACCCCTGTATTTATTCCTATTTTTACAACCGTGGTAGGACCTCTGGGCAACGTTTATACACTATGGGCAATTTGGAAACACCAGTTAGCCTAACCTGCATGTCTTTCGACTGTGTGAGGAAACCGGAGTACCCAGAGAAAACCCACCAAACACGGGAGGAACATACAATCTCCATGCACACAGATCCCAAGGCGGGAATCAAACCCTCGACCCTGGAGGTGCAAGGCGACCGTACTAACCATTACGTCACCATGCGTTAATACTGTCCATACTGTCTTTGTTCAGACAAGAGTATATATTTCTGTTGGTACTATGTACGTGAGACATTTACTGCATGGTGATAAAAATAATAACAAGATCAACTAACGTATGTCACGATAAACGCAACCACATCTGCCTGAAACATGTGCAGTGAGGGGACACGACCAATCAGGAACAAGTCATCAGAATATACCCCCATCCGGCTTCTGATTGGCTGATTATCGTCGTTCTTCCAGCTTCTGATTGGCTGGAGTCGAGCGAGCACAGTGTTGTGAAATTGAGCGTGCACAGGCGAGACGTGAGCAAGTGAGAGTTTGACCGCACAAGCGAAAGTTAAATCATTCCGAGGCTTTCGGAATGAAAATAACGGCGCGCGGCTCCATCTCCCTCAAATACAGACGGACTAGTCTGTTCAGGTCAGCCTCCTCGTCACACGTCACATGAGTAACAGTGCAGTGACTGAGGAAGTGAGATGAGAGAAGCGATCGAGCCGTCTGACTGAAACATTCGCTAATCTCTGTCCTGATCGGTGAGGTAATATTGTTTTGTTACACTCGGTGAGTGTGACCAACGTGTGTGACTGATAAAGCGTCTGGGATTGTTGGCAGCTAAACAAGCGAACACACCAATGCGGCGAGTGTTATATAGTGAAATACATGCGAGTGTATCGCCGCCATTCAGAAATGAGATCGCGTGTACATATGTACGAACCGAGAACTTTTTCTTGATTAAACGTACAACAAAAATCTGATGACAAAATAAAGTTCTCCGAATAAAAGTTTCCAAGAGGCAGAAAAAACAAAAACAAGGGAAAATGGTTGACCTTGCTCCAGATCCCTTCAGGCAAACCAAAACAATTAAGCACATCTCTGTCTTAGGAAAAATATAAACTGCTTTAATGACCTTGAGCAACATGGCTGAAATTGTGTGTGAGGACGAGCAAACCAGAAGGAAGAAGGACCAGGAAATGAATATGTACAAAAAAAAGGCATTGTTTTATTCTTCTACATCACTGTTCGACTTTAAATACATTACCTCGGCTGGTAAAGGTCTCTATGCTTTGAGATGTACCATTTCACCTGTTTCATTAACACATATTTCATTGTACAAAGATGATCCCCTCTGAAAGAGAAAATCTGGTCTGGTTACGTGGAGATCGTTTGTGCGCAAACGACAGAGCACGATCCAACACTGTTTGTTTGTTTGTTTGTAAGCAAAAACTGGTTTGTAACATACAGTATGCGTTAGCTTGTTCACCCACCACGAGCCCAAATCCATCACCAATTTCATTTCACAGCAAATCCCAATAACACGGTGTGTTAGACACAAATGGTCCAGTACGATGTTACTGTAATGTCCCGCAGCTAGGCTGTAAATCCACATCCAGACTGAGTCTACACGTCTCTTGGACACATTTTAGAGAACACATTTGTAAAAAAAAATTTTTAAAAACCTACTAGCCAAATCGTTCATGCTTGCACCACATGATAAGAAAGGCTACTATTTAGGAGTTCCACCAGTTTCCTTTAATCCACCATTTCCAAAGCAAGATCCAGAGATACGGCAAAAATAGATTGGAGGAGATACTGGGGAAATCCGCTACCCTGCACCACATGACCGGTCCAAAAGTACCTCCGGGCTTCACGACTAATTTGCATTCGACTGAAAATCCTAACAAGTCTGAAGTAAAAATTTCGAGATTGTTAAGTTAGCGCACGCCGAGTCCCAAGTCTTTCCTGGTTAGCATTCCTTGTGTCTGTGCACAACCTTTTTGTCACCCGTAACTGCTGGTACCCTGCCCCGAAGGTTTCTGAGGCTGGAGAGTTTCGAAATATTAATTCCTAAAGTGTGTGTGTGAGACACGCTGAGTTGGAGACTGGCTGGTTTTAAGTCCTGCAGACGGCATCTTCCTGCAGGGGGAGCGACTGAGACGGCCAGGATCGTGCCCAGTCTGTGTCGTGCCCAGTTTGCCCTGCCAGTATCGATGCCCTCCGATTACACGCGTGTTACTTTTCGGAGGGCGGTGGTACACTCCCGGTTTGGCGATCACCACTTTGGCTCTGCTGTAGGCTTCTCGCGTGGAGGAGATTTCAAACGGCTGATACACCTGCGAACGGAGAGGGAAGGAAATGATGAGAGACGCAGCATACAGCCTAATAAAATGTTATTTCAGGTATTAATGGTGCTAACAAGAAAATCCCAGCAGGTGGAAAGAAGAATCAATTATAGCACAAAAACACAGTGTGTATCTGTGGATACGTACGATACTCCTGTTTAATGTTAATCAGTCCCTCAAGTCCCGCCCACTCGTTTTCTATTGGTTCATAAGATTAAGCAAATTGCTGTTGTTCACATTCCACATTGTTTATCTTCAGTGATCTGCCTTTATTTTTAAGGGAATTTACTAAAACTCAATATACACCATCATATACAGTACAGTATAGACACATTGAGCTTTTACTTACTAACATGCAGCTAATTTTTAAAAAGTTTTCAACTTTAAATGAAACTATAAACTTGTCAGTTGTTGAAGTTTGATACGCAAGTTCAGGAGTTTATATTTATTTTTTTATTTTTTACAACTTTATAGCTAAGTATCTAACTTGGCTAGCTCAGAATGCATTAATTGAAAGCTTGAATAAAAAAAAAATTAAGCCACAGATTTTTTGTTGTTGTTGTTTTTTTAAACACTAATGTTAATTTCTCATAAGATATAGCCGGCACATCATATCATAATTTTCTCGAATATGGTTTTTTATCAGTCAGGTAGTATTAGCCAAGCAGCCAAGTTAGCTTGCTGTTTGCAGAAAAAGGCTTAGCGAAAATCTTTTAATTAGCATTTTAACACTATTTTAGACAAACTGGTAGTACAGAGATGTGTTTTTCAAGCTGAACATTTCAACTCTTTAGGTCATCGTTCAGAGATCGCTTTCGGCAAAGAACCTGAGCCATGCTAAAGGGGCATCGATCTTCGCCAGCTACCTGAAAATGCTACCCATGATCTTCATCATCCTTCCTGGCATGATCAGCAGAGCGCTCTACCCAGGTATCACACACTATATACACTATATATAAAGTATACATTATATACATTACATAGACTATATATACTATATGCAGAATAGCAAAACGTATTTCATAACTCAATAGCTAATTATAATACTAGTATGGTTACATTTTTATGACAACATAGTGATCTTAACACAGATTTGCTTTTTTTCTCCTACTTTTTTTTTTAATCTGATTATTTAAAGTCTAGCATAACCTTAGTTTCCTTCCAAAAAGAAAATTAAATCATAATAAAACAGTCCATACATGACACAGGATTAGAAATCATTAAAATCTTATTTCTAAGAAGTTGATAAAATTTTATCTATTTGTTGATATGCGCCTTGTTGTAAATCATAGTGATTTAAAACCAATTATTTTGATCTGACGTGCCTGAACCGGTCCTCTGAAAAGCCGTTATGGAAAGCGTCCAACAAAAATAAGCATTGTTTTTAATATTTAATATTTCATTGACTCAATAACAGTGTCAAAGCTCTCTTTCACTGGCTTCTCGGACCTGATTCCTTCAGATGTAAAATCCCTGATGCCTTTCTTTAAGGTCTACTTTTTACTTAACTGGTTACACTTTTTGTTTAACTGGAACTGGTTTTGCCTGACGCCTGTCTGTCCCCGGGTCTCTCCATGACTTATAACTATGACGGTTCTCTCTTAACCGGTAAGTGTGTCGAGGTGTTCTGGACACAACAAGCAATAATTCATCTTAAAACTCAACAATTCGGACACACTCTTTCCTCTTAAAACCTTACAGGCACTGTGGTGGAGGAAGCTTATTCACATTAAATGTTAAAAAAAAAAAAGAAAAATCAATATAACAAGTATAAAATACCAAATCAAACACAGCTCTAATAGAGTTAAAGCTTAATGTTTTTTTTATTGTACCTATAGAATAGCACGAGGCTCATGACTTCACATGAGTGTATTTCCTTTTAAAAGAGGGCAGATTTTTTCACAAGACGTTTAAATAATATAATTTTGTATGTTTCCCGTGATTTCATACTTCCCCTGTTCGCAGTGATGGGGAAATGTGTTGTTTAGAGCATGTGATTGGACAGATGTTGGACAAAAGGCACACTGATATTTGGACATGTGTTTCTGCTCAGCGCGGTTTTTAAAAGTGACTATTTGATTATCTGCAGCTTTACTCTTACCTTAAAGTGCCCCTATTATGCCATTTTAAAGGTTGCTAATATTGCTTTATGAGTCTCTTAAAACAGGTTTACATGT
>JAQQZT010000010.1:20787360-20802370 GCA_030068275.1 Clarias platycephalus
GTGTGTGTGTGTGTGTGTGTGTGTGTGTGTGTGTGTGTGTGTGTGTGTGTGTGTGTGTGTGTGTGTGTGTGTTCCCAGATTCAGTGGGCTGTGTGGATCCTGAGGAATGTATGAAGGTGTGTGGTGCGGAGGTCGGCTGTTCCAACATCGCTTTTCCCAAACTGGTCATCGAGCTCATGCCCAGCGGTAATCAGATCAGTTTTTTTGTATGTTTATGATGCTGATATTTTCCATCCTGGAACTTTGTTTTATGTACGTAACATGAGATTTAACATTGTGAAATGTACCATGTGTCATTCATGCAATGAATCAAAAATTGTACCTGGTGTTAAATAACTGTGGTGTACGAGAATTAGACCTCTGCAGGACATGCGGTTATAGGAAAATAATCAGCCACTGGGTGTTAGAGTGACTCTGCTCCATCACACCACTGATTAGTTTCCTATAACACCACACCTCTTAAGGGTTAACTCCTTTAAAAACACAGCCCCTGGTAATTTATGTGTGTTTCAGGTCTGCGCGGTTTGATGATCGCAGTGATGATGGCCGCCCTGATGTCCTCACTGACCTCCATCTTCAACAGCAGCAGCACTCTGTTCACCATGGACATCTGGAAGAAGTATCGCAGAGGGGCGAGCGAGAAGGAGCTGCTGCTAGTCGGAAGGTTGTGGGCTTCGAACAGCACTGTAGGATTCCCGTTTCTGATTGTTCAGAAGGTGGTTTATATTAACATGTTTAATCGCACCGTGGCAGGATCGTGACGGTGATCCTTGTGGTCATCAGCGTGGTTTGGATCCCGATTCTCCAGAGCGCCAACAGCGGACAGCTCTACGTCTACATCCAGTCGGTGACCAGCTACCTGGCGCCTCCCGTCACTGCCATCTTTGTCATGGCGGTGTTCTGGAAAAGAACCAACGAGGCGGTAGGTAGACACTCAGACACCGAGCTATTTTTATTTGTGTTCATTCAGGACTCGAGTGTGTGCTGCGTCACATTAAGCATTAATCAGGGAGTGAAGGAGTTCTGATTTGTTGCCACCACAAACCATCTGAAAATGCTTAAAGGCAAGAAAAGAGATAAATGAAGAAAAAACTTGTTCAGAAATGACAGGAGGAGTGTAAAGATCATCCACTGTCAAAAGTCTAAAGGTTCAGCGAGAACAATGTTCTGTTGTGTTACGGACCAAAACATACATTTATGTTGTTACTCCATGTTACTAGTGTCACGTCGGGTCAAGAAGTTTAAAAAAAAGATTTGTAAGAGAATCTGGTAATTAAAGACGATTTATGAACATTTTATTTATCGCGTCTTTATAAGATGTGAGCATTGCTTTGATTTTTACAAGTTTACAGAGTGTTTTTTATCCAGTTTATGTTACAAATTAATGCGCTTAAAAACATTTCACAATTTTCACTAACAAACTGAGTGAAGTTAATTTTATTTAATTAATTTTAAGCTGGCGAGGGAACGATAGTCATCCTGTAGCTGCAATAAAGTAACAAACAAGATAAATTGTTTCCGGAGCTACACACGGCTAGGAAATACAACGAGTCATTTAATAATAACGTAAAAATGTATAATCGTTGGTACGTCTTGCTGTTGTGTAAGACTAACAAAACAGTTTGGGGTGGTTACAGCAACTCCACTTCGTCACACCAATTAATAGAGTTTGTGGGCGTGGCATCTAGTGTTTTAGAGGAAACAGTTGTAGCTATATGAAACTTCGAAATAAAAAAAAAAAACACTGGTGTTTGATTTACGTGACATGGTCGATTAGCAAAGCTAGCTTGCTGTATTAGCTATGTTCACTCGCCAGAGGCACGGATGATATCTGCATGTTTAACGAGAAATTTCAATTAGTTTGTGTCAACCAGTAAGGACTAAACACCAATCAGGCAAAACATTACAACACAAAACTTTATGCCTAGTATTAGTAGTAGTACCCTGTGTGTATGGGTGAGAATTGGGTGACCCTGCTCCTGTCACCAGTTAATTTTCAATGTTAATGTTTGGTGGTGTTGATAATATTTGGCTAGGAACAAAAAGTTGTGGTTGAGGAATTGAAGAAATTGAAGTCACGACAAAATGTGGCTTTGGTGCCAAAACTGCAGCCACATTGCAAACTTACATAGAAAGTGTGTCATCACAGGATTGCATACAGCGCTATTTTTAAAAGCTGACTATGCAGCATTGGCTAATATCTTACATTGGCTAATACCGCCTCTGTCTGATCTTTGCGCCCTTTTTTAAACCGAGACACTTTTCCCATCCTCTCTCAGCTGACTAACCAGTATCAGAGCGCACTTTTGCAGCGAGCTAATGGGGAAGCAGGTGTTACTGAAGCAGGCTCAGTGTGTGTTCGTGTCTGGTGTGTAAATAAGAGGAAGAGATCATCAACCACTGAGTCACTGCTCAGCCCCGCCCACTAATACCTTAAGCAAACAACAGGTCACAAGTTCCTTACCTTACGTGGGAACAAATAACATCCTTGTCATCTTAAGCTTGGTTCGGTGAAATGAGACACCATGAGAAACCACACAGTGTGTCAGCCTCATCACCTTAATTAACACAAGATGTGCGATCGAATGACATTTGACCTTTAGAGAGGCGCTCTCGGTGCGTTCCGTGATGCCCGAATTTGTTTAATTTCACATAAAATCTTTTATCTGTATTAGAATTAAAATTCAGTCTGTTGTGTTTGGGTCAGGAGCGGGTATTTAAATTTGAACCACGTGTTTGTGGTTGAGAATTTATGTAAAGCATGCAGACGGGAGATTCCACCGCTACTTACTGTACAAGCACCTGAGGCGCAAGTAGGCAAAAGAAAAAATAAATAAACTAAATGCACGTCTCCAAGGTGTGATGTTCGAGGAAAATAATGAACGATGAATCGAGGTGACTGTTACTATCCAGCTTTCGATTATCATAACAATACAATTATAATAATCAGAACGTCCTGATGTCTTTAAATTCTCTCTTATCGTGCACTTTTTACCCATGTATAGTCACAACTGATGTTCCAGAAGATCCATGAAATTTGTCCTCATTTATGTTGTAGCAGCTCGAATTCTCTCTTGCATGTAGCCTTTAAACCTCAGAACATTTTAACCAGTTTTTGTTTTGTTTTTCTCAGAATTGTGCAGTATAGAGTGATGTGTCCTTTTTATCAACACAACCTACAGCAGGCAATATGATGAACTGAATCAACTATACAAACGCACACGATGGAGCAAAAAAAAAAAAAAAAACAGTTCACAGGCAATAAGAAATAGCTCAGATCCAAAAATAATAGTAATATGTTCATTTTAAGAGTTCTACAATTTTGTGATGTCATTCCCATATTCCAGTAGTGATAACTTTTGTTCTACCTGACATATCCGAAAACCCAAATACACAGTTTAAAGTCTGAAGCTTCCCAGTTAACACACACCAGCAAAACTTTTATTTAAGCTTTATTTTATTATTTTTTTACTCGTCATCGACCTACAGTATGCTGTGTTGCCGGCACGGATCTGTGCCGCTTGAGTTTAAGGATTTTAATATGAAAAAATATATATAAATAAAATAATAATATTAATTATGATAATAATATGTTATTGAGAAAGTGCAAAGCATAAACTTTTTTGTAACTTCTACCATCACTGACACTGGAGACTCCTTCCTTAAAAGTTAAATAAATGTCTCCTCAAATGGAACTTCACCATCTTAAAACTTAGACCTTCTGTACTGTATCTCATTTAGCTGAATATGATTTAGTAAATTACTGTAGAGACTGATTTGGCATTGATTTACATATTTTGTTTTCTTTCTGAAAGCAGCCTTGTCTATAAACATGATATTACACCCTGAAGTAAAGCAGGCTCAGGGATGATAAAAAAAAAAAACTGCCCTCTCTCACCTGACACCCTTACAGTACCAAAAAGTAGCAAAGGTTTCCAAGCAATTACAGAATGCTGATGGCGGGAAAAACCTGTTCATTCAACTGAAAAACATTATAACATTCCAGTAATGAGGGGAAGAACAGCCTTACACCAGGGTGGGGTGTTTTCCCTCTTTAAAAAAATCTTTCAGCATGGAATGCAGGATGCCCTCGAGCTACAGAAGACACCAGCAGATCTCACTTCTCTGTCACTTTCACAATTTCACAACCCGATTGCAGTTCCAGGTTTGCAAACACTCTGTACATTGAATCACCCTATGATTACCTCACGCAGGATGACACCAAAAGAGGCGATATTTTTTTTCCTTTTTCCGTTCAAGTAAATATATAATTTGAACATTAATAAATAAGTGTAAAAATCTGTACGTTTAACTAATTAATCAGTGAAGATGGGGAAAAATAAATTCAGTTAAGTATCATGGTTCTTTTGTTTTGGCAATTCGTGTACTGGCCTCAATTTTTATTACATTTATTTTTTAGTTAATATTTTTGCATTTAAGGTGGAAATACAGTATGTTGAATTTAAGGTGGTAATATGTTGCATTTAAGGTGAAAATTTATTGCATTTAAGGTGGAAGTTTGTTGCATTTAAGGTGGAAATATGGTGCATTTAAGGTGGAAATTTGTTGCATTTAAGGTGGAAATATGTTACAGTTTCATGTTACAATATCATGATACTTGCATTACAGACCAAATCTGCATCTGAGTATCGTGATAAAATAGGTGCTCCCTGGTTATTTTCATCAGTATTAACCAACAAGCTGAATTAGCAAGAATTAAGGACATTACAAGCTTAATGGTTTTTAGGTCATCTTCATAATTTTAATATCATTTTGCTAGAATTATAAATATTTACATACAGTATATTAGAGTATATTACAGACTTCTATACAAACAGCAATACACTATCTCATTACCCTCTTCTTATAATTTATGATTTTTTTTTTCCCACATGAAGAAGTGAATAATTTAGTTACTACAGACTCTGTGATCTCTAAGATGAGAGAATTTATTCAGAATCAGTTATGTAGGGAATTTCTCCCAGACCTCAGATTCTGCTGTCTTGCTTCTGGAAAGATTTCAAGGTTATTTACATTTTATGAACTGAGCAGTAGACGTAACCCCGGGTAATATCCTCTGCTGTATAGAACACCTGAACTGCCACGCCCGCTTTACGTCCTGTAGGAAAAGTCAGTTTGAGGAGTCGGCACTTTTCTAAAATCTTATGCCGTGAGCATAAATCACAGAACCACATGTCAGAGAAGATGGAGGGATTGTGGAGGGGGTGGGGGTGGGGGGTCATGCGTGTATAAGGAAAGATCAAACGGTTAAGCCTGTAGTTTACTGGCTTTCTGATCAGAAGGTTGGGGATTCAAGCACCACCCACGCCAGGTTGGCACTGTTGAGCCCTCGAGCAATGCCCTTAACCCTGTCTGCTCCAGGTGGCGCTGTACCCTGACTGACCCTGCACTCCGACCCCAGCTTCCTAACTGGGAGATACAAACATTTTAATTAAAGTATTTTTTATTTGATTAATAAAGTATTTATTTTTATATTTATTTATTCCTATTTCAGATTGTTATACAGTATTAATGAACCCTGTTTGCTGTTCATCAGGGAGCGTTCTGGGGTTTGATGGTTGGTCTGGCTGTCGGTTTCACAAGGATGGTTCTGGAATTCGCCTTCCCGCCCTCTCGCTGCGGCGTCTATGACCCTGCGCCACCCGTCCTGCGCCGCGTACACTACCTGCACTTCGCCATCATTCTCTGCGCCATCACCGTCATCGTCACCGTCGCCATCAGCCTTCTCACACCCCCACCCTCCGAGGAACAGGTACAGTGTTAGAGTGAATGTGTTGAGTAAAGCCATTCGACTCGCTCAGTTAGTCCTCTATGTACAGTATAACACATAACAGGGTTAAACAAAAACAAACACACAAAACATAAATCTTACACAACTCATTTAAAGTAGCTTGAGTCTGATTTTCTCTCGACCACATTACAGAAGCCTTTTTCTTGATCCAATGCAAACATTTGGTCTAATTATAACAATAAGGATATGTTTATGTAAATATGGAAACCATTAATAAAGAAGAAATGGTGAGATTATTTTTTAGCTATAGATGACTGACTGCCTTTTATGTTTGGTTGTTTGGTTAATTTTAATCGCTTTGATAACAAAAGCGTTTTTTAAAATATTGTTTTTAAATGTATTTATTGAAATAAAATTAAATATATTTTTTTATTTATTGTTTTAACATTTTAATTAATGTTTTATTGTTACTAGGACTTCATTACATATAACATGAGAACAAACATAAAAGTTACTTTATTACTTCTTGCTAAACATTTGTTACTATCATGATGTCCTAGATGTTTTCCTTCACAATATCTGTTTTCCGGGACTTTTTGTTTATTAAATGAAAAAAAAAAAAAAAAAAAAACGTGACTCCAAACATAAACATTGAACATAACAATGAAGTTACTTTATTAAGAGCGCCCCCTTCTGGAGAAGCTACTTCTTTTGCTAAACAAAATCGAGTTTAATATTAATATATGTGTGATTTTTGCAATGTAGATTTATAATCTCACCTGGTGGACCCTCAGACGCACCGTGGACAGAGATATACCTTTACAGAAAGTATCGACACTTACTCGGAGAACAGAGGGTAACACACACACACACACACACTGATATATCAGAAGCATCTAAAAGAACAAACAGTGCTTTTGTTACTCTATTTTTATTAGTATTAGTAAAAGAGTAAAATAAAAATAAAATAACAATTTACTCTGTAATTTCTAAATAATAATCAATGAATGATTATATATTGAATCCCTGCCTCCCTTTGTATCGAAGCCCCTTCCTCTACTTTCCTCCTCAAACCCAAAGCAATACCTGCACGTGGTATTTCGCAACACAAGGTTTTATTTTCTTTCCTTCTCTCTCCTCTCAATGTTTTTTAGCTTGTGAGTCTGTGCGCAGAGGGAAGTGTGTCCGCACTGCCAGCATTTGCAGTCCTCGGCCAAGTCGTGGAGCTCCTGGGACTCCGCCCCCTGCGATTCGTAGCATCAGGGAAGACCCCTTTTGGTCGCGCTTCTGCTGCATCAACGCTGTTATTCTAATGTGTCTTAATATATTCCTATATGCTTACTATGCATAACTCTCTCTCTCTCTCTCTGTCTCTGGCACACACACACACACACACACACAAACATACATACACACATCTCCAAAGTTTCAAATGCAAAGACAAAACAGATATTCTCATCCTAAGATTGGATGTTCAACAATCTGGTTTGTATGATTTTAAGTCTGTGGGTTTATATGACATGTCGCTCAACTGGATTCAGTTAATTGGCTGGTAATTAGCTGATCAGGCAGGTTACAGCAAGAAACATACCGTGACTTGTTCATCCACATAGACACGCTTTTGTATACGGTAACCTACATGCACGAGTCCGCTATATAGATTTATATTCTGTCACCGCTGACTGAAACGAATCAGATATCAAAATCTAATACAGATCAGACATGTAAGAAATAAAACACAAGGTGGTTTATGGGAAAATAATCAACCACGGGGCAGAGGGATTGAGTGGAAAACGGAGTTAATTTTACAGCAACGTTAACATTTTTTTTTTTTATCCATTTATAGCTAAATTTAATGTGTGGAATCTCAGCAGAAAAAGTTCTCACTTACACAGTAGTGCAAAATTCAACTTTCATTAGTTCCTGGTTTTAGTCATTTTATTAGCTTTTTTTTTTTCAACTTACCGTTCAATCAGAAATTCATAACAGAGCTCTAACACTGTAGACTCTTTCCATAAATGTTAAATAAATGTCTCATTAAATTTTATTTTTGATGAGTTGATATGAAGCATCTGCAATATAAGTTCCTTAAAATGAGGTGTTGCCATAGAAACTACAAGTTTAACCAAACAAATCCAAGAACTCATCAGCAATATGTTATAAATACAATTATCAAATATACAGTGTGATAATAAAGCTAATAATAAGACAAATGTGAGCGTATCACAGAAAGTCTCATCAATACAACATCAACATTATATTCCTTTAAATTTGGATATTATTAGTCGTAGACAACATAAAGAACCAGCTTTTTTTAACTAGCTGCTACTAAAGAAACGTTAACATACCAATCAGAATCCAGCAGCATTTTGCATTGTGTAACTGTAGTTATTTATTATTACTTAAGGTTTAATGCTGTGTTTTAGCAATGTGGATAAATCGCATAATATAAAACAAAAAAAGCATCCAAACGCAGTGCTACGATTCTTTTAGCGAACGCCTCGTGGGGGAAAAAAATGTTTGTCGGTGTGAAACTGAACTTTACAACCTTACTGAACTTTATCCGACCTGACTTTCAGCATGATTATTAATGAATAGGGAGATTAGATATCTCAGGATGAGGGGAAATTATACTATAGATGGCTTAATCCACGAAATACGTTATATAATCGTTAGAACTGGAAATACAGATTTACTATTGACCACATCAAAGCCTTTTTACCTCAGTGTTTAAATCACTTCCATTTAGTCCGTTACCTTCACGTAGACTTCATCGACTACAGGTTATAACACGATGCAGAATTCTTGATTCTGATTGCTAGTAACAGATCATAACAGATATTAACACACAGCAACAGCATGGGATACATAGGTAGTAACAGCAACTAAGCACCTAATTACTGCTAGTAGCAGCTTGTAATGTAATTTGTTGGAAATGCTAAGAGCATCTAGCAACAGCTAGATTATAGCTGCAATAGCTAGTAACAGACAATAACTGCAGTAGCATACTAGAGCAACAGCTAGTAATAAGTAGGGACATTTAGTAAATGTAGTAACAGACAGTAAGGTTTTTTTTTTTATTATTATTATTTTTAAGGTTATTTAAGGTTTTTCAGTGTTATTTGTAACGAGGAAGAGAGAAACGTAATTTTGATTCTCTATATGTATGCACTGTACATGTAGCAGAATTGACAATAAATTTGACTTTGACTTTTTAACTGCAATTAAGAGACAGTAACATAGTTACATACAGTAGTGACACAGTAACAGCTAGTAAATAATAGTAGTTAGTAAAAGACAAGTGCAGCTAATAATGGTCAGCTACATACAGTATATTGATTGATAGTAGCACCTATTAATAGCTATATATTGATAGTAACTGCTTGTAACAGCCAGTAAATGCTCAAAGCCTCTAGTAAGTAAAAGAACCAGAAAGTAATAGAAAGAATTAGATAGTTATTAATGGCTAGTAAGAGCTAGCAAACAGCTAGTAATGGATAGCAACAGCTAGTAAATTTTAGTAACAACTAATAACAGCTATTTATTGATAGTAGCTTGTAACATGTGATAAATTATAAAAGCATCTATTAACAGATGGTAACAGCAAGTAATAGAAAGAAAAGCTAGTAAAAGCTAGTAATGGCTAGTAACAGCTGGCAAATGTTAGTAACAGCTAAAAACTAACAATAACAGCAGTAATACAATACAATTAACGCTAGCAAAAAGTAGTAACAGGCTACAAATATAAGAAGCTGCTAGTAAATACTATTAGCAGCTACAGTAGTAACTAATGCTAGTACCAGCTAGTAACAGACGAAAATGCAATTAATAGATTGAAACTGCTACTGAATGTTAGTAGCAACAAATAATAGCTAAACAGATCTATACAAATAGAGTTGAATTAAATTGAATTGAATTGAACAGCTAGTTGCAGATAGACAGTAAATGCTTGCAGAAACTAGTAACATACAGCAACAGCAAATAACAGATAGTAACATACTGTAGTAGCAGCTAGCAAAAGACAAAACTTATATATGTAGACTGTTACTACATACAGTATATAGTAGTAACAGCTAGGGATAAATGGTAATAGATGGTAAATGTATATAACACCGAGTACCAGCTAGTAGCAGATAGTAACAGCAATTAATATAAACATAATAAGAACTAATAAATGTTAGTATCAGAAAATTAAAAATAGTTACAGCTAGCAACAGACATTAAAAACTAGTAAATAACAGAAAGTACAAGTAACAACTACAAGTAATATAGTAACATACAATAGTAACAATTGCTAGCAGCTATTAACAGTTAGTAACAGTGAATAATAGAAGGTAACAGCTAGTAAATGTTTGTAGCACCATATAACAGAATACTACACACTAGTAGTACCTAGTAACAGACAGTATTAGATAATGGATAATAACAGCTATTAAAAACTAGTTACAGCTAAGGTAGTAAGAGTTCATAATGTTATTACAGTATGTGTAAGTGAGAACATGAACCATCCTCACTATAAACAATGATAGCTAACCTAGTTTAGTCAAATATCTGTAAGATGAAGAAAACATACAAAGAAAAAATAATAATTACCTTCCAGATATTAACAGTTATGCCATTGGTGATTATTCTCCTATAACAATGTTGTGTGTTATTTCTTGAATATGTAAATCACACCAGACATTCATAGAAATGTTTCAGAGTTTTAAATATATAATAATTATGGTATACTTTTGAAACCCATGATGTGTTATGAGTCAGTTTTTTTCCAGTAGGTAGAAGAGTGATTTACTGCAACTGATGAAGTCATGCAGGCAAGCCCAAACAAGGCGTATCATCCTCCGAGAATTTCCAAACTGCAAAGCTCTTACCTTGTATGCTTTACGTAATGAACTTAAATATTATCCACACAGATTAATCACTTGCCAGAAAAAGTATTAAAGTGCCTTAAGATTCACTGTTGGACATGAAAATAGAATTAAGTTTATTACAAAAAAAATAGTAACCAAGTAATTAATGAATGGAATTTCTTTTTGGAATAAATTCTGAGAAAGTTTGCAGTTCCTAATGTGCCGTTATTGAAAAGTGTGTTTTGTTGTGTTTCTTTATATTGTTGTGCTCTTTGGTTAATTCCATGGAAAGTGGAATTCCATGGAATGGAATAAATGCAAGAAAAACAAAGCCATTAAAAACCATTAGACAGCACATTTACGTCAGGTGTGTTGGTGTCAGGGTGTGCGGCATCCAACCAGTGCCATCACACAAATATGTGTCAGTTAATGACGGGTGGAGCCGCTTGTGATTGACACTGTTGTTTCTTTTTACTTATTGCTTCATGCCTCAGTGAGAATTTCACAAAGAACTAACAGGAATTCCACCTTACTGAACCTGGGGTCTAAAAGTCTGAACAGTAAACCCTGTGTTTTACAAGTGTTACAGCATTAAGAAAGTTCATGTAGGGATTTCTTAAATAGCTAACTAATTATGCAAGAAAGATACTTTTCCCATTTATGCTTACTGTTTCTGATGTACAAGGTAGCATTTGTTTACAGTTCTCCTAACTGACTAAATAGAACTACTAAACTCTAATTTTTTTTTTAAGATTTTCAACATAGAAAATATTTGTTTTTATGTTATAATGTCATGCATGTAGCCTTGAAGTAGGGACATGCGTAAATACCACCCTCTAGAGTATATCTAGTGTGTTTACAGGAAATAAATAGTGACAAAGAAATAAAAACAAACAAACTAACAAACCCTTTTATATATTTATATTTGTAAAATTTACAATTTACTTTTAAGTGGGAGAGAAAATTCAAATTTTCATCATCAAAGCAAACTTTTTGAACAACTTAACATTTATGATATACAGAAGATTTTTGTTGTTGATGATGATGATGTGTTACAAGTTATCTCACATTTCTTGGGCAACACTGAAAACCAAGAAATTTTCATCTTTTACTTAAAAAAAATGGAAATAAACAAATGTTCACAGTTCTGAAAAACATAATCTTTAATATCTGGAATATTTTCCATTCAAGATTCAGCACAATTTCAAGTTTGGGAAAATTTGGTAAAATGTATTTTTGTTGAACTATTTGAATTATTTGGCACTATGAAATTCTAGTATTTGACATGTTTCAGTTAAGTGTATGTCCAAGATTTTTCTTTCTATTCAGTTTATATTGCTTTAATTAATAAAAGTGAAAAAAGTCATTAAGGAAATTTCAGATGTTTGAATGTACTTTAATAGTAAATTCTGACTTTTTCATAATATTTGTTTAATGAGCTAAAACATTTTTAATAGGCCATAATGCATACAGTACAATCATTTTTACAATAGCTTAAGAAATCATACTACATTGTTATACAGTATACTTTATATCACTACTGTAACATTATAACAAACAAAACTTAATGTATAACATACATTTTACCTGATTTTACTTACATCTTCCAAAAAACAGCTTATAATTCATTATAATTTAGTTATAATATTATGTGTACGATCAGTACAGTAACCTTATCCTCTTTATTAAAATGTTTTTTGACTGGTGCTATAATTTAATGAATGCTATTTTTGCAATTTGTAAACCACAATTGTAAAGACTGATATATTTTGATGAAACATTATAACATTGTGGAAAATAAATTCACCAAAGTTTTGTATTGTAACATTTCACAAAAAAGTGAATAAGATTTAGCATAGATACTAAAAATTCACATAAGGTACAGTACATTGTATGATTTATAAGGATGTGGTTAACAAAAACAAATAATAAATTCTTGATGTTAAAGCTGAACTTTCCCACCTTTACTGATACACTGGCTGGACATATTCGGGAGGGAAGACACCCACACGACCCCGGCACCTCCCCTTCCAGCAATGAGCATCTGAGCAGTCCAGAAGGTCGATAAAGTCACCACGCAGGAAACGCAGTTGGGATACATGAGGAGGAGTGAAGTCGTAGAGGGCCTGAGCATGACGTGGCCTCTAAAGGAAGTAAAAAAGTATTTATCATATATATAAAAAGTTTACTTTAGATTTCTGCGAATTTTTTTTTTTTTTTTTTTTTGAGAAAGCACATGTACATAAGTATTCACAGCCTTTGCCATGAAGCTCAAAATTTAGCTCAGGCACATCCTGTTTTCCCTGATCATCCTTGAGATATTTCTGCAGCTTAATTGGAGTCCACCTGTGGTAAATTCAGTTGATTGGACATGATTTGGACACACCTGTCTATATAAGGTCCAATAGTTGACAGTTCATGTCAGAGTACAAACCAAGCATGAATTCAAAGGAATTGTCTGTAGACCTCTGAGACAGCATTGTCTCGAGGCACAAATCTGGGGAACATTACAGAAAAATTTCTGCCACTTTGAAGGTCCCAATGAGCACAGTGGTCTCCATCATCCATAACTGGAAGAAGTTCAAAACTACCAGGACTCTTCCTAGAGCTGACCGGCCATCTAAACTGAGCGATTGGGGGAGAAGGGACTTAGTCAGGGAGGTGACCAAGATCCCGATGGTCACTCTGTCAGAGCTCCAGAGGTCCTCTGTGGAGAGAGGAGAACCTTCCAGAAGGACAACCATCTCTGCAGCAATCCACCAATCAGGCCTATATGGTAGAGTGGCCAGACGGAAGCCACTCCTTAGTAAAAGGCAAATGGCAGTCCATCTGGAGTTTACCAAAAGGCACCTGAAGGACTCTCAGACCATGAGAAACAAAATTCTCTTGTCTGATGAGACAAAGATTGAACTCTTTGGTGTGAATGCCAGGTGTAAGATTTGGAGGATACCAGGCACCGCTCATCAACAGGCCAATACCATCCCTACAGTGAAGCTTTGTGGTGGCAGTATCATGCTGTGGGGATGTTTTTCAGCAGCAGGAACTGGGAGACTAATCAGGATAAAGGAAAAGATGACTGCAGAAATGTACAGAGACATCCTGGATGAAAACCTTCTCCAGAGTGCTCTTGATCTCAGACTGGGGTGACGGTTCATCTTTCAGCAGGACAACAACCCTAAGCACACAGCCAAGATATCAAAGGAGTGGCTTCAGGACAACTCTGTGAATGTCCTTGAGTGGCCCAGCCAGAGCCCAGACTTGAATCCGATTGAACATCTCTGGAGAGATCTTAAAATGGCTGTGCACCGACGCTTCCCATCCAACCTGATGGAGCTTGAGAGGTGCTGCAAAGAGGAATGGGCGAAACTGGCCAAGGATAGGTGTACCAAGCTTGTGGCATCATATTCAAAAAGACTTGAGGCTGTAATTGTTGCCAAAGGTGCATCGACAAAGTATTGAGCAAAGGCTGTGAATACTTATGTACATGTGATTTCTCACTTTTTTTTAAAAATAAATTTGCTAAAATATCAAGTAATCTTGATATCAATTACTATAATTTTCCATATAAGGAAAAAGTACTGTATGCCACAGTGTTTTCTTCCTCTTACACAAAGGCAAGTTTTATACAATATAAGACTCTAGTTTATAGCTACATTTTGTTTTATTGCTGTAGAACATTCTTGAGAGTTACACAGCACTGACACTTGGAACTCCTTCCATTAATGGGTCATAAACAACAACTTCAACTTCAATTAATCAATTCATCTTATTTTATGTGGCACAAATCCTTTAGAATGAGCTGTTACTATAATTTTCCATTAAATCGAGTACATTAATATAACTAATCCCTTCAAAGAAAATTAATTAACATTCTCTAACAAATCAGAATCAAGTAACATATTTCGCTTGTCTAAATGGTTAATTATATTATAACTACATATAGAAATAACTAATGGGCCAATAAGATATGTGCACAAATATACCTGAGATGTTTGTGTGTGTGTGTGAGTTGGGGGGATTGGTTGGTGTATGTGTGTGTGTGTGCATGTGTGTGTTCTTACAGCCAGCAGACTCTCGGGCTCGCGTAAGAAGACAGTTCTTTCTTTGGCGATGCTGTTGTTGCGGTATAACTCCACCAGCTGGTTGAGCGAGGGGAAAACTTCGTCCCATATAAAGTAGCGCCCCAGTCTGTCCTTCAGGACCTTAAAATGCTGCACATGGTCCCCATAACTACACAAACACAAAGTGTGTGAGGACACAGCAGAAACAAAGAACCTTGTATCATTCGGAAGCTTGTTTCTGTTACCTATTAGGCAAATATAGCTCATACGTGTAAGGGTCTGCCCCTAGAGGGCACTGTTTCTGAGTCTTGTTTTTTGTAGTTTTTGTTTGAAGACCCAGTTTCCCA
>JAQQZT010000010.1:20841272-20853188 GCA_030068275.1 Clarias platycephalus
AAACTTGTGGGACTGCGCATGCGCAGATGCGGTAGTTAGCAAAACTTGATAGGTAGCATTTTTCGATTGAACACCGGCTCGCGTTAAGAAGTGAACATTATTATTATTATTATTATTATTATTATTATAAGAGCCGGGACCGGGCTGGGGATAACGGTCCGCTCTGAGCTCGTGACAGCGTCACTCCATCTGCACGCGCCTGCACGCGCACTCCGAGAACAAGATGTGAGCTTTTATTCACCAAGAAAAGGAAAAATAAAGAAAGGAAATAAGAGGAGAGAAGAGGAAAGGGGAGAAGTGGAGAGGAAGCAGCCTCCAGCTCTGAGGGATTCCTCGGGGTGTTTCCGGACAGAGGGAATATTTCTGCTTTATTCTTCTACACATATAAGTGTTTATTCTTTGTGGATGTAGCAGCTGCTGCTGAGATGATCATCATGATGAGGATGAAGATGAAGAACATGATGATGATGATGATGATGGTGAGACTCACAGTGAACGCCAGGTAAGAGCAGAACTTCTGCTAAACATCAACCAAAGTCATTAAACCTCAAATGCGGCTAAATGCTTTAGCAGGACATTAAGAAACAATTAAATAATTTCTTTAAACTGCTGTAATTACTGATATTTACATCATAGAGAATTTAAGAACATCTTCTTGCATTAAAAACAGACAGAGAGACAGAGAGAGAGAGAGAGAGAGCTAAGGTTTAGATACAATTCCTGGAAATGCAGTAATAATAATAATAATAATAATAATAAATTGAATTAGATATCAAGGTTATAAATTGACATGAATTGGGGGTTTTATGTTTTAATCTTAACAGAGATTGATTATTAGTTTTTATATAAAGAATGGACATATGAAGAGATAGGCTCTTTTGTAAATTAAATAATTAATCAATTACTTAATTAAAAAATTTTAAATGGGGAAAAAATACAAATACAAAATATAAATAAAAAGCCAAACTTTTATATTATTATTATTATTATTATTATATAATGTATAACAGAACATCAGTCTATACATTAATAGAAGCAGAAGGGGGAAAGTCAGGTAAATAAATAAATAATGCGAGGTGCGCGTGAACAGTCGGTGCTGAGTGTGTGACCGGCGGCAGGGTCCCGGTGCGGCGCGCGGCTCCTGCATCATGACCGACGTGGAAACGGAGCAGTGCGCGAGAGCCGAGCACGCGCCAGCCGCAGACGCGCGAGAGCCCGGTGGCGCACGCGAGGACGGCGCGCGCCTCCCGTACCCGTCTCTCGCGCCAGTGGTCTTCTTCTGTCTGCAGCAGGGAACACGGCCGCGGAGCTGGTGTCTCGCGCTCGTATGCAGCCCATATCCTTTACCGTGAGGATCTCTCTCTCTCACTGTGTGTGTGTCTCTCTCTGTCTCACTCTCTGTGAGTCTCTTACTCGGAGTCTCTCTCCCTCTCTCTCTCTTTCTGTCTCTTGTTGTTTTTTTTCCGAAAAAAAAGTATTTAGTAATTGTGTAGGATAATTCACCACTTTTTAGAATGTATTATTATTAATAATAATAATAATAATAATAATAATAATAAATATAAAATCCTCAAAATAAATGCACTGTGTAATGTATATGCCCCGCCCACTTTGGGGCGTGTCTTGCTGCACAGTGTCTAAGCAGTAAAAACAGGGTTTGGCAGGGAGTGTTTTTCTTACACTGTTTCCTGTTCCAAGTGAACCCAAGCATGACGTACTCTCTCGATCAAGAACTAACACGCGTATGTACGTGAAACACAGATGTAGCGCTAAACCTGTGTTTAACAAATCTACTGTGCGAACTCGACCTGCGTTGTTACATTACTGCTCGGTTCGGCTTACACATTCATGAACATTAAACTCTTCTTGACTCTTTCCTTACGCTTCCACAACGGTTGATGGTCAGAAAATGAGCCTTACTTCCCCCATGTCATGTAGTTGAGTGTAGCGCCCCCTAGCTGCAGTGATCAAAATGCAACCTGCACTTACGTTCTCAAGCTTTTTTACATGCTGTCATTTGTCATGAAATGGAACATCTGAACATGGATATTATGATGCATTTCCATGCTAAATCTTTCAAGTTTATGTTTTCAGGAGAGGGCAGAGTTACAAGCTGTGTGATATTTAAGTTATTTACATTTACGACTAAGAAACTGTTTTTAGCTGTAAATTAAAAAAACTATTGGTTGCCTAGAGTAAGCTAGCTAACGCATGGCTAAATCATCTAGCACACATTTGTTACGTTTAGGTAACAACAGTGAAAATGAAATACACTCATCAGGAGTATCATCAATTCCATCGCTTCTGTTTTTCTTTTTCTGTCTTATGCATCTTTTTAATGTTACCGTTAAACCTCAGAAAAGTTACCTCTGGAACTGGAGACTCCTTCTATAATTGTTCAATAGCCTTACAATAAAATTCACCATTTTAACATTTAGTTTTTTAATGCTAAAATAATAGAACGAGCGCATCAACATGAACCTGTGATGTGATTCTAGAGAACGACTGAACACTGTCTGGCCAATCAGAGCGCAGCGTTCACGTCTACATCAGACTCTTGGAGGTGTAGATTGAGTTCTTGGGTCACTTCTGAAAGCACGCTTTTGCTTTTGTTGCCGTTTGATAAAAACAGTTTTTCTTTGAAGACAGTTTTTTCCCCCTGGAGAAATAACACTGCTCGCACGCTGATGTGATTGACACGTAATTTAGGAGCCGGCAAATTCCTTGCTAAGTGTTTAATACTTCACTGAAATGTTTCGCTAATTAGTTCGAAGGTGAACGGCACACACAGTATTGGAGGATTCTGTGTTTTGTCCCCTTGAGGCGTTCCTTATATCGTTCTGCTCGATGAGCCACACTCGGCAGAGACGTGTCGTTTAATGTTTCGTACTTAAGAACAATGTGTGTGTGTGTGTGTGTGTGTATGTGTGTGTTTAATGCAGCTTGTCATGTTGCTTATAATCCAGCGTGAGACTGAACAGCTGCTCTGAAGACGGTGTTTCTTTAGGAAGGTGTGCGTGAGAGTGACAGAAACACTCTTCTGTTTCCTGTGCTGCGAGTGTTTACTTTACCCTAAATAAATAAGGGTGCTGATGTATACCTGTGTGTGTGTGTGTGTGTGTGTCTGTGTGTGTGTCTGTGTGTGTGTGTGTATGTGTGTCATTCAGTTTTCATGTCAACCAGATGTTCAAAACAGTTTCAGCTTAATACATCACACTTGCTTTTTCATTTTTTGCTATTTTTAGTATGTTGAAAATAATCATTCACTGGACAAAATGAAAAAAATAAATAAACAAATGTGGCGGTGGGAACAATAGAATAAAAACAATATCATGATTTTTCACCATATTTTTACAATATATTTTACATCATAATACACAGAGCTGCTTACAAACTTGTCTGAGATACCAAAGTGTTGCTTTGAATTAAATTATAATATTATTATTATATGAATTATTATTTTTATCACATATTATATTTAATGTTATAATTATATTTCACAAATATACATTTAAAAAATATGGATATTTAGAAAACAAATACATAGTGCACAATAAAATAATGTATTTTTGGGTAAATTATGCACATTTTATAAATAATTTTATAGCTTTTATAATACTGTATATTTATATTTTAATGTCGAAAAAGTCTCTTTTTTTTAAATAAGTAAAAAAAAGAAAGATTTTTTTTTTTTATTTAAACATAATTTAAAAATATTTCACCTACATGGAAAAAAAAGTAGCATTTCAAACCTAAAACAAAGTAAGCGTGTTGTTCCTGTTAGACCATTTTAATAATAAATAAATAAATAAATAAATAAATAAAACTGCACATCAACAGATGCTGGAACCATTAGTTTGGTAGGAAATCATTAATTACTCTTAATGAATGGTAATTAAATAACAATTGCATATAATTATACACACACACACACATAACACATGAACTTGTTCATTCTCTCCCTCAAAACTTTCTTTCACCCCAAAAATTCTGAGTTGTACCTGTAACACCCTCTTCACTTTAAACACTCTCTCTTTTACCCAAAAGACTCTCTTCTACCTGAAACACTTTGTTTATTACCTAACGACCCGAAAACTCTGTTTATCACATTAAACCCTCTCTCTAGCATCACACACACTTTCTCTTTCACTCCAAACAGCCTCACCATCACCCTAAACACATTTTAAACCTAAACTCTCTCTCTCTCACCTTAAACACTCTCTCATTTACCCTAGACACACTCTTTCTCACCCTAAACACTCTCTAATACTTTCTATTATCTTCTTCTGTTATCTTAAACACTCTCATTACTACCTAAAGACTTTGTTGTAAACCATAAAACCTTTATTGCCTTAAACACTCTAACTGTCACGCTAAACACTCTATCTACTACCCTAAAAAACACTTCTATTTACCATTAACACTCTGTCTCTCTCTCTCTGTCTCTTGTTCAGCCCTAACACACTCTATTTCGCTTCAGTACCTGCAGTAGAAGGCGGAGCTTCCCTTCCTTCCTTTCTTGCTTTAGTCACACACGGCGCACTAGCTTTTAATTGAGCCTCATTTTGGGTTTGATTTTCAGGCATTTCCCAGAAGGAAGTGATTATTGCATTAACGCTCATTACATAACGTTGAGACGCCGAGTCTTATCACGCTGTACTACATCCTGGGGGTTTTTGTTCTCTGAGGGAAGAAAGAAAACGATCCGTCTTTCCGTCCTCGGCGTCGTTAATCGGCCCAACTGCTGAAAAGACTCATATTTAAATGAATCCTGAAGGAGAAATAAAACTTAAACTACTCCAAAGTATAATAGAATTTCCTGCTGCTTGTAACAGTAAAGTTGTCAGGATCAGATTATATGATGAGGAAGCATTAAACCCCCCCCTGTACTGTATATATAGTGTATACTGTACATGTACACTCATTGTTTACGTCATTGGCCAGTGCTGAAGAGCTCGAGGTAACGGGAGGTTTGGTTTCATTATAGTTTTTGCTTTGTTTTTTTGGTTACGTAAGTTTTTCTTAACATTACATGAGTTGAAGACTCCCAATGTAGTGACATCAGTAAAGCAAATTTGGAATCATTACATCATGAAAATGCACTTTTCCGATTTTTTTTACATAAACCACAATGTTAATTTCTGCCTGATTTTCCTCTATTTAAATTAAATTAAATTAATGTATTTATTTATTTTGCACTTCTTTTCATACAAGAGTTTTCTACAAGCTCACATCAACATGAAAGCAAACAATTCACCCAATGGTGCTTCCATAACGCGTCAAACAGGAAGTGAGCTCATAGTTTAGCACCAGAGTGACGTAATCATACGGAAACACTTGTAAAGCATTAAACCCTCCAGGACTCCAGGATTCTCAGAGATTTTGCCTAAATGCACCTGTAGGTGGCGCTGTAATCCACTATGATCGGAATGTGCTCTCGATGTAACAATTTCAGAAATCTCTTAAAACTGGGTTCTGAATTTAATTAAAATCGTTCTTAAGAAACCTCGTCTTATCTTTGTGAAATTGCAACTCCTGGTTTTTCAGACAGCGTTGAACTAAATGTCCTGCTCATGTTTTTGATATTCGAATTCAATGATCACCAAACAGGAAGTGAGGTCATAGCTCAGCATATCTCATATCACATTTAATATTTATCCTTGTGGAATAAAGCGATGATGGCTGAAACTCTGATGGCTCTGTAACTTTAACTTGGTAAAATGTGTTGGCCCCCTTCATCGCTGCGTTCAGCTCTTACTCGATATCATTATTATGATTATCATGATGATTATTATTACTGTTATTATCCAGCGTGAAACATGTTTGACTCCCGTATTTGGCCAGATGTCTGGATAACATTTGCCTTTCGGTGGAACGAGGATTTCAGTGTTTATATGCATTATTCTCCTACTTACACCAGAACTTTTGAGCCTGCTCGCCCAGATTTGAATTTCAGATGGATGAAAAGGTCAGATTTTCAGCGGGGGATGGATTTTCCTCCATCGCCAGACAAATAAAAAAATAATACAAAAATATTTTTAAAAATAAAGACACCGCTGAGTGATGATGAGTAGCCAGGCCTCCGAATCATGAGCTGCTGGGAGAACAATCAGCAGTTTAGGAATGAAATAAATAAATAAAAGGCTTAGATAAGATTTTAATGAACCTGGGTTTTTTTTATTTATTTATTTATTTTCAGCTCCCGAGTGGCGTAACCGGACATCGCTCACACTCCTAAATCAGTCACAGCGACACTAGACAATCATGCGTGTCTGTGAGCTCAGGCATGATGAAGGGGCGCATAGCACTTTTCTCTGAGTGTGTTAGGGCCTGTCCTCCCTAGATACAAAAGAGAAGCTTGGGGGCTTCATGTACCTCAGAGGAAGCATTTGTTAGCTTGTGTCATCCTTCGTGTTAGCCTGTGTCATCCTTCGTGTTAGCCTGTGTCGTCCCTGTGTTAGCCTGTGTCGTCCCCGTGTTAGCCTGTGTCGTCCCCGTGTTAGCCTGTGTTGTCCCCCCTGTTAGCATGTGTTGTCCCCCCTGTTAGCCTGGGTTGCCCCACCCGTGTTAGACGGTGTCATCCCCCGTGTTAGCCTGTGTCGTCACTCATGTTAGCCTGTGTCGTCCCCCCCGTGTTAGCCTGTGTCGTCCCCCGTGTTAGCCTGTGTTGTCCCCCCATGTTAGCCTGTGTCGTCCCCCGTGTTAGCCTGTGTCGTCACTCATGTTAGCCTGTGTCGTCCCCCGTGTTAGCCTGTGTCGTCCCGCGTGTTAGCCTGTGTCGTCCCCCTGTTAGCCTGTGTCGTCCCCATGTTAGCCTGTGTCGTCACTCGTGTTAGCCTGTGTCATTTCTCATGTTAGCCTGTGTCGTCCTACGTGTTAGCCTGTGTCGCCCCCCGTGTTAGCCTGTGTCGTCCCCCATGTTAGCCTGGGTTGTCCCTCGTGTTAGCCTATGTCGTCCCACGTGTTAGCTTTTGTCGTCTCCCGTGTTAGCCTGGGTTGTCCCTCCTTGTTAGCCTGTGTTGTCACTCATGTTAGAATGTGTCATCACTCATGTTAACCGGTGTTGTCCCCCGTGTTAGCTTGTGTCGTCCCTGTGTTAGCCTGTGTTTTCACTCATGTTAGCATGTGTCGTCCCCCGTGTTAGCTTGTGTCGTCCCTGTGTTAGCCTGTGTTTTCACTCATGTTAGCATGTGTCGTCACTCATGTTAGCCCATGTTGTCCCCTGTGTTAACTTGTGTCGTCCCTCGTTAGTAACTGTTGGACACTACTAAATTATTGAAAGTACTTGGGAAATTAATATTTTTTTAATTCCCTGCTCAACATACTGTACACGTTCTATAAGGTTTTGTTATCGTCTTTGTTTTGTTTTGTTACCAGATTTGATTCACGAGTTCTCATTAATGATGAAAAACACAAAGGGAGCAAACTTTGGGACAGTGACAAACATTTCCCAGCGTGCTGAATAATTTTCCTGCAAAACTTTTTGCCTTTTCATTAAAACTCGTCCCTGGATCGCAGCATGTTTCCTGCTCCAGTCTATTCTTTCGTTTTGTGTTTTTCTTTGCTCGACATCCACAGATGATGTTCCTCTTCAACACACCCCTCTCTGATATCTTTGATCTGATTCACCAAAGCGCGTGTTTGGCCCTCATTAATTTCCATCATCTGCTCTGGTTATTTCTTTACATCTTTACATCGTGCCAGAAGGATGTCGCTGCAGGTCGCGTAAGAATTACGGCACTTTTTCTTAGCAGGATCTTCAATATTTGAATTCAAAAACAGGACTTTGGGGAAAAGAGACAGCAGTGACAGCTATGCATGTTTGGTGGACTATTTATTATCTACATTGTTGAGCTCGTTTCTTAATTATTAGACCATCTGTTTCATGGGGAAGTGCGTGTCCTAAAATCATCCTGTAGAATCATTCCTACGTGTCTGGAGTATAAGTGCACTATACAGATGGCGCCTTGGCTGACTAGTCTTATGTCTAAGGGAGCTTTCACATTAGGCATGATTAATATCTTATTTGTTCATAAAATAAAAAACCTTTTTTTAATACAGGATATAATTCTCGCTTTACCTCTGACACTGGAGACTCCTTCCTTAACAGCTGCTATAGAAACGATAAGCAGAACCTTTAATATAAACCTGTGATCTGAACTTTGACCTGAGCTGCTGTTCTAGAAAATTAATCAACACCTTCAACCCCAACAGATTTGAGACCTCGATAACGCTGCGATATAAATGACGCAGGTGATTAAGGAGCCGTCTGCGAAACGAAACTAAAAGTCGTGCGGTGCTACGTGCTTTATTTCCGTCATTATAATCATCTTTTTTAATCAGTCTGCTGAGGATCACACGATTAGAGAAGTGTTTAATGCGCACGCTGGGCGACAAGCAACAGAGGTCGAAAGACTCTGGAAGCAGCATCTGCCTGAGAAATCGCAGGTCCAGATGGTACCGAAATTACCTGAGAAGTAATTTGCTCTGTAATCGTCTCTGAGAGGAAAACCACCAACATGGCCGACATCGCCTCGCATCCGCACATCCACCTAATCTCATCGGAGCGGAGCTCTCTTCCTCCTGAGCCTCCGGTTCGCGAACTCATAAGAAGCTCCTGCAAACTTTCCCGAGATCTTTTTATTTGTTTATTTTCAGATCGTGTGATATTGAGTTCATTTTCAGTCCAGGAGCCAGGTGGTGGTTGTGCATCAGGATCAGCTGGCTCATTACCAGCATCATCAGGACTCGGAGTACAGAAGGGGACCAGGATTGTCCCAACTAGACCTGGGTGTTCTTTTTAACTTGAAGACAGCTGCTAAAACTTTCCCAGGTGCTAAAGAATGCAGTAAGAGCTCTGAGACGGAGTTATAGACTGGATCAGGATGAGGATGAGGATTATTAGATCTACTGAACGCTGGAACATGAAATGGATGTTTAGAGATTATTTGTTTGTTTTTTTGTTGCTAAGCTCCAGATATAAAGCGTGCAAATGCTACTTTTCCGCAAATTAATCAATGTTAGTCATCCCAGTCCTCGTGTATGAGCTGTTACTATAGAAACGAAACTGTATCCCGAGAAACGAGGCGCGTTAGTATTAATATATCTAAACCTGTCGTTTATGCTACAATCCAAGCCATGCTCTTATACAAAATGTATCACACAACGTCTAGCCAATCAGATTCGAGAACAAAAGTACCACTTACAGTCGTACAATGCTTACTACGACCCTCAGTGACCTACAATGGAAAGATTTCATTACAATGAAAGAAGGTGCAACAGAAAGTACAATTAAACAAAAAAATATTTAAAAATTTAATTAAAAGTAAAATTAAGAATTTAGGCTCGAAATATAAAATTTTTACAAAAATCACAAAATAAAATACTATAGAATTAAAATAGATATATAGCGATCATGTAGGATTTACAGACTGTACAAAATACAACTGTAAACTATGAGGTATAAACAATGTAAAAATATAGAAGTATAAAAAAATATGGTGTGACAGCAGCTGTATGATAGAGTCATAAATAAAACCAATGAAAAACGAAGGCTATCATGGATTTGGTGATGTTTTTTGCTGGAAGGAGTCTCCAGTCTCAGAGCTTTGTAACGTTGTAACAGCACTTTTGTTGTGCGAAAGAAGGGGTAACAGCAAGTGGGTCACTTCCACAGCATTAAATGTACAGTATAGCTACAAATGAAGATGAATTATGGCGTGACATTGGGTGTGGTGTAAGACATAGGACACTTTTAGAATATTGATCGTATTCATACGGACGCGCACCTGTTTGTGTGTGTTTCTGCTGTCTGAACCTATACCTGTCTATATAGATTTGGGAGGAACCTGAGTTCATGGATTGTGTTACTGTACTGTATGCGTACTTTACTTGAGGAGTTTTATTAGAGGATACTGTTTACTTTTACTTTGCTGAAAAGTGTGGTAAATCGGCTGTACTTTAACTTAACTACATTTCTGCATGGCGTTTCGTTACCTAATGACAGCGGTGTGTAGTGGCTCCATTGGACTAGTGGCTCCATTGGACTAGTGGCTCCATTGAGACACGCCTAATAACGTAGCAGGTGTTTGCAGCAACAAAAACAGTCCAGACATAATCGAGAGAGAGAGAGAGATGTTTTTACTGTGATAAAGGCTACTAATACAAGCCCTGTAATCTTGATACTTAGAGGACTAATTTTACTTGAGTAAAATCCTTACTAGGTAACCCTTACTTTCCCTCTAGTACAGTTTTGTGTACTTCTCCCACCTCTGTCTAATGACGATATATATATATACAGTATATGAGCGAGCCATGGCCTCTGCAGGGCGGGTTAACTTATTGCCACCTTGGCCATTCATTTTCTTGCTAAATTAACCTCGTTATCAGGCTTCACTGGCAGCTAACAAATTATCTGTTAGGATCCTCCCAGTTGAGCCACACACTGTGTAATCTTTCAAGAACAAAGCAAAAACAGCATCTCCAGATGAGAATCAGGGATTAGACCGAAATCCAGCATCTTTCATTCAGGCGTTGCTCTCGGATCGCTCGACTGGGTTCGGTTGTCAGATGCAGAATTGAGGGCTGAACTAATCAGTTACTTAATGCTTTTTTTTGGATTTATATGTTCCTTAAGAAACATCGGAGCATCGGAGACGTGTTCTCTGAAGTGACCACTCACACGTCTCTGTCTGGCAAACTGCTAGGTTTGGCTCTGGGTTTGGCGGCTGCCAGGAAAACGGTACTTGTCTGACTACATTGTACCAAGTATAAAGTTAAGCCATTGGACTACGGTCCCCAGGTTTAAATCCCACAACCACCCTGTTGGGCCCTTGAGCGAGGCCCTTAACCCTCAACTGCTCAGTTGTATAATGAGATAAACATGTAAGTCGCTGTGGATAAGGGCATCTGCCAAATGTATGGAAGTGTTTTCCAGGAGTTGGGCTCGGCCCCTTATTTAAAGTTAAAGGAACTCTTAAAGCTTCAGCATACCAAGACATTTTGGGTAATTTCATGCTCCCAACTTTGTGGGAACAGTTTGGAGACGATTCCTTCCTGTTCCAACATGACTGCACACCAGTGCACAAAGCGACGTCCATAAAGACATGGATGAGTGAGTTTGGTATGGAAGAACTTGACCGGCCTGCACAGAGTCCTGACCTCATCCCTACAACACCTTTGGGATGAATTAGGGCGGAGACTGCGAGACAGGCCTTCCATGTTGTGAAAGGAAAGTTTATTTCAGGTTTATGGAAGGAGTCTCCAGTGTCAGTGATTGCGTAACAGTCAGTCAGTCACAAATGTGTGATCTTCACATCTCTAGCTTTAGACAAGAAGGAATTCTCCCATGTGAGATTATTAGCCCGGGCTTGAGCGCTGTCTATCGTGCTACGCCGATGTTCCTCTATAACACACACTAGTTGTCCTAATCTGTTTAAACCCGCTGATAGACGTTCATAGTGATTTAGCTTCGTTCTATTCATGCTGTAATGTGGTGAAGGGAAGACTGGCAGCCAGTGCTGGGAAGCCATAAATCACTTCAGTATCAGCTCATTAATCTTCAGCACGTGAGCACGAGCTAAACGAAGCGGTCGAGTGCCGAGGATGAAATCAGTACAGGGCAAGGAGATTTATTGGCTATCGAGGGGAGAAAAGCTTTATTCAGCAGAATGACAAAAAAACAAAAAGATGACATGATGATGATGATGATGATGATGATGAAGTGGAGTTTCTGCTTCCACACACACGCCCCGACGCTTTTCATATCCCTCTCACTCAAGGTTACAGTTTGGGTCGTTTAAAGGTGCTGTATCTGACTGTTACTTTAACAACAGGTCTCAGAGTTCTGTGTGTGTGTGTGTGTGTGTGTGTGTGTGTGTGTGTGTGTGTGTGTGTGTGTGTGTGTGTGTGTGTGTG
>JAQQZT010000010.1:20897221-20910462 GCA_030068275.1 Clarias platycephalus
TTCCCATAGCGCTTCCTTAGCATTAGCACTAGGTGGAATGTACACTCCGATAATGAAAACAGTGGTGAATTCCCGTGGTAAATAAAAAGGTCTGCATCTAACAGTCACAAGCTCCACCAGCGATGAGCAATAACTAGAAACTAGCACAGAGTTCTTGCACCATTTCGTGTTGATGTAAACACACATGAGACTCGCTCGAACTCTTACCACATTTATTTCTTTTACACGGCAGCAATTTTAGCAACCATTCAAAAAACTTCAGTTTTGAACATTCTACTGACTTGTTCATTCGTTTTAAATCCCCGCATTCTTTTTGAGGCATCCGGCAACAAGAATGTCCTCAAATCTGGTTAAATATTTCAGTATAAAGGTTATAAACTTGATGGTTTCTTTGACTTTGCGAAGTCTTGCCAAGCCAGTTTCATTTATTTCCACGTTCCCCCGCGAAGCTCTTAAAGCCCACAGCGGCACAGAGACACGCCGACATCACAGCACAGCACAGGTCAATGACAATTAAAACAAATATGTGCTTCTATTGAAGTCCTGCGGGTGTGTGTTAACGGGGACGATCCAGACATCTGACTGCGTTTACGTCAGGTAGGACAAAAGTTATTATAATAATGATATACAGTATACCAATAATGTAATATGGGAATCATGTCACAAAAACTATCATTATTATTATTATTTGCTCATAGAAACAACTAAAAACAACAATAAAAACATGTGATCATGTGTATCTGAGCTGTTCCTTTGCTTGTGTGACCCATTTTCTAGTCATGTTGGTATAGTCAGTTAAAATGAACCAGAATTCAGTTCTTCATGTTGCCTACAGTATGTAGTGCTGAATAAAAGGACGCGTCACTCTACTGTATATCGTACAGTCCTGACCGTGTATATGTTTATAAACACATGGCTCTGAGCTTTAGGGGTTAAACCACATTCGCTTCACTACTTTACTTCATCCTGGTGTGTAAAATGATCTCGCATGAAATTATTTTCTGCTGTGTTGATTTTTTCCTGATAGTTTTTTTTACGGAGCGACGTCATGCTTTAATCAAACCAGCTCACATCCTGCCACCTTTCGCTCCGCATTGTTCTCGGCTGTTGTCTCTTCATGCTGTGGAGCTCAGCGTCTGATTGTTCTAATGGGAGACTCGGAGATGACTTGGCAAGGGGCCAGCCAGCTTATAGACTCCTGCACCGAGGAATCCAGGGTTTTTACTCTTTGCCATTCTTGGCAGAGATTAGCTTTACACCCCTCCATTATTTTTGTGCCTTAAAGGGCTTCTTCTGGGAAGGCATCACGCCAGAGGGGGGAAAAAAAGCGGGAAAGTGGACGACACGGGTCCAAGATTTATGTCACTCCATTTATATATAGATATGAGGAACAAAATATTGATCTTGCAGGTTCCTCATGGACAAAAACACCAAAATGAAAAGGAGAACTGCAAATGTAGTAGCTGAATCTGCCGTGACAGTGTTTTTTATTTATTTATAGTTACATTTCATGGTCGGGATTGTACGAGAAGCAAGTCTGTGTGCATGTAGTTTGCATGTTCTCCCAGTGATCGGTGGGTTTCCTGCAGGTTCTCCGGGTTCCTCCCACAGTCCAAAAACATGCAGGTTAGGTTAATTGGCATAGTGTGTGTGTGTGTGTGTGTGTGTGTGTGTGTGTGTGTGTGCCCCCTGAGCCTCTGGGATAGGCTCCAGGCCCCCACGACCCTGAATTCAGGATAACGCGGTATAGACGATGAGTGAGTGGCAAAAAACAGCGTTACAGCTTTACCCCTGTCTGTAGCTCCATGTCTTTGAATCACTTTGTTTAGAATTAAATTGCACATTTAGCGTAATTGAGTCACTCGGCCTGAGTAAACCAATTGAATCATTCTGTTTGTAAATGATCCACTTACCATATTTGATAGAGTCACTTAGCATGAGCAAAACAATTTATTCACTTTTTGTCTGGACATAAATGATTTCGGATACAGTACCCGATTCATTTAACACGACTGAACCAACGGCGTCACTCCTTTAGAATTACTCTGGTCGGAAATGTTGCCATAATTAATCTGGAATGCAATTATTCTTTTAAATGATGTTTTTTTAAACACGTACTTTGGCATAATTGATTCCCTTATCGTTAGTAAACCAAATGAATAACTCTGATGATTTATGCACTGTACAGTAAATTATTCCCACGGCTGGAGTTAAAATTCTCTCTTTTATTTCCACAGTTTGAAAAGGATTCACTTGGGATAATTGATTCAGTTAGCATGACTGAACCAACTGAGTCAGAATCATTCTGTTTGAAAACAATGCACTTAACGTACACGATCCACTCGGTATGAAGTCAAACAGTCGAATCGCTTAAAAGAATTGACCTTCCTTAATTGATTCACACGGCACAAATGGACCAATGGAATGACTTTGTTAGAATCACGCCAATAATTGTGTTCACCCGGCTTGAGAGAATAAATTGAAGCGCTCAGATTGGAAATAATTAATTTGGCATAATTGCACAAATCAAATCGTTCTCTTAAAAAAACTCTTGAAATAATTAATTTCCCATAATTGATTCACCTAACATGACCGTTGAATCAGTCTGTTTGGATAAAATTCACTTTGGAGAGCCGATTCACTGAGCATAACCGAGACAATCAGATCTCTCCTTTAGAATTACTCTGTCTGAAAATTTTGAACGAGTGAACGGAATAACTCACACACAGTAACTGATTCACTTGGCATGAGTGAACAAATCCCACATTTAAAAAAGATTCATTCATGGCAAGTGAATCATGTGTCCCAAATGAATCTTTTTCAAACAGGGTAAATTATTGTATGTGAGTTATTCAATTAGTTTACTCATTCAAAGTGATTTAATTATGGCAGGTAATTTCTTTTTTAAAACAGACTGTGTTAATCTGTCTGATTTAAAAATAAAAATAAAAAATACCTGGCATAATTGATTTAAATGGCAATGAAATCATTTTGTTTCAAACTCTCTTGAAATATTTGACTTGGCATAATTGGTTGAGATTGTTGCGAGAGAATCATTTGGATCACTCAGTCTGGAATTAATTACCTTGGCATAATTACTTTGAAAAAGTAAACCAACTGAAGAACTCACATACAGTAATTGATTCACTTTGCATGACTGAACCAGTTGAATGAACCGGTTGAATCATTCTGGAAATAATTCACTTAGCATAATTGCTTTAATTGGCGTGAGAGAATCATTTGAATCACTCAGTCTGGAAATGGCCTAATTGATTGATTCACTTGGCATAAATGAAGAAATTGAATCACTCTCTGTATTACTCTGCAAATAATTTGCTACCCATAATTCCTTCTCCTGGCATAACTGAACCAGTTGAATCATTCTGTTTTAACATAATTCACTTAGTGAGACTGACTCTCCTTCACACGACTCATTGATTTCACACTAAATCATTTCTGTAATTGGCTCATGATTCAATAACAACAGTTACACATGTTTTGTTGATCTGTTTAACAATCAGGGACAAAACTTTAGATTTAAAGCTTCTTGGTTTAGCAATAGCAAGATTATTAACGTTAGCCAGAGAGAGTGTTGACGTTCGTGTTGTTAGCGCTGAAAGCACAGAGGACATCAGCAAACATGACACCTAAGACGCTCCCGAACCAGCCGCCAATCAACTTAATGTGTTCTTAAAGACGGCACATGACGGCTCGGAGACCACGATCAATCCCGGCAGATATCAAGGTTTCGTGCGATGTGGATAAATTGGCAGCGTCCCGGCGGACCGCGAGTCGGATTATACATCAAACGTCCCGCTTCGGGTCCACACCGCTCTCACACAATTCACCCGCTCTGCTTCAGATGTGCATCAACTACAAAGCCCTGGTTACTCGGCGGGGGGGCAGACTCTAATTAATGAGAAATTCACTTTATCTGATTAGTCTTTAATGCTGAGTGAGAATTACTTTAGAATTAGAACACTTTACATTCGTATATAAAATAGCTGCAGTGATTTAGTAGAATTTATTTCTATTAAATTTATTGGTATTATTTATTTATTTATTTATTTACTTATTTATTTTTTCAGTTCTCGTGAGCTCATTTCTGAATGATGAAAATGTGTTGACTGTCGTTAATCCTAATACTATAATAACGAATTACATACAGATTCTACTTTATCACGACACTCCAACATTGATTAGTTTCCTCCAAGCACACCACCAAGAGTTTGTTACGTATTTAACAGTGTTATGAGCAAAATGTCAGTCCAGTGGAACCTCAGCATACGGATTTAATCGGTTCTCAGAGGCGAGTTCTCAAGGTGAAATTTCGTATTGTGAAACGCATTGTCCCATAGGACATAATGTAAATGCAGATAATCCGTTCCAGGCAAAAATATTGCCAATTTCCAACACTATAATCATATTTTTGCATATAGAAACAATCAAAACATTTAGAAAAGACGTGTAAATGAAGTAAAATATGAAATGAATAGACATTAAACCTCACTTAACCTTAATTTATGATTTCTCTTGGCACCGACTGCTTTAAAAACCAAACTGAAAGCGGCTCCCTTTTCTTCTTGATACCGTCCTTGATAACATTCTTGGGACCTGCGGTGCTACGTCTTCACTGAATCTTGCACAAAAAAAAAAAAAAAACACAAAGAATAATGTAAACTCGGCTTGCTTGGCTCCCCACTGAGAAGTTTTGAACATACGCGCGACTTAGCCAGCGCTCGGTTACTCATATGCCAAAAATGCTTCATATGCCCGAGGCAAATTTCTTTCAAATTTCAGTTCATAAGGCGAAAATCCTTAAGGCGTGGCATCCATATGCCGAGGTACGGCTGTATTGTAAATGGTAGACAATAGTTCTGTATTAGCATATATGTAATGCTAAGTTATTAACCTAACGGAATTAGCTTCCCTGTGTTAGCCCTAGTGTATAAACCCACTCCATTAGAACTTTACGTCAGTGTACGAGGGTGACATGGATGTGACATGGAGGACTGCGAGCGCCGCTCGGCTAGCGGGCATTTCGCTAAATTGCTTGTGTTAACGTTGCACACGTTTGACAAGCGGTGTTATTAACTTGACTAAAACGCAATCACACCTTTTGATCTTTCTGTTCCTGAGCAAAGAGAGAAGAGGGACAGAGAGAAAAACAGAGAGAGAGAGAGAGAGAGAGAGAGAGAGAGAGAGAACCAGTAATTCCCCAGCAATTTAAATCTTTCCAGTGGCAGAACGCCCGGCCGTTGTTTTTAACCGGTTCCTATATAACGTATTTTTATCCAATCACTTCTAAATCGTTCCTTCGGCATCTATCAAGATAAAAAGCCTTCCTAGCTCGTATCTGTGGGCTTTAAGTGCCGCTAGTCTTAGCAGTGAAAGAGGACAGGGTGTTCTCCTGCTACCTGCTGTCTCCTTCTATCCGGCTCCACATCATCACTCTGTCGCTCTTGTCTTCTCTCTTTAACGGTTCAGGCTTCAGTTAGAGAACCATAAAATAATTGTGACGACACGACTAACCGTTTCCCTTAAACGTTCCCTCATGTATCCTGGGATACACTTAAACCAAAAGGAGCTTTAAATGCATCCTGAAAGCTAACTGGTTAAACACAGGCTGTGAGGATTTAACACTGACGTGTTCTGCCATATTGTGCTACCAAAAGTCAAAAAATGCTACTGTAGCATTAAATTATAGATTCAGACCGTCACTGTCGAACACTGCTAAATGATAAAGGGGTAAATGTATTACACAGTAAGTGGAGCATAGTTTAATATTTTATTATGATCTACTGTATATGTATTATAAAAATGAACAGTAGCATATCCTGATAAGACAAATATCCTCATCAAATAATGCTCCCAGAATATAATAATAATAATAATAATAATAATAATAATAATAATAATTTAACAGTTCTCAAGCTTGTCTGTTTAGGTTGTCTTGTTAAGTAGCAAAAAATGATATGTAGCATCGACTTCAAACCTCTCGAACTCTAAGCTCTAATGTAGTTAGCGCAGTGTTGTGCGCTAGTCAGGGGTTAAAATTAGTTATGACCATGTACATAATCTTTTTTTATTATGTAACTTTGATTTAGCTTCTTGTGTTTTTATTTATTATTTTAATATTTGAATAAAATGCAGAATAAAAAATAGAATGTGCTGCATCCAGTGCTATTCTATTATGTGTAGAATTATGGCTGAGGAATCCATGTTGTTAAACTGTCAAATTGTTCTTATGTTACCAAATCAATATTTAGGTTCATGCAGCTTATTTTAACAATTAGAATTGATTCTCAACTTTAAGATAAATGAATAACGTCTGCCTTTCTAATTCTCTCTCTGTCTAGGATGTATAATCTCTCTCCGTCTTTAAGCTCTTACTACAAACCCGAAGACTCCGACGACATCGCCTTCATCTGTTCGACCAACCGCGAGAACGGAATGCTGCGCTGCTCTGATGTCCCGCCCCGCAAAGTGGGCGGAGCTTACTGCGAGCTAAACGCTCACAACGCCACGATCCCTGATCGCCTAGAGCCCGCCCATAAGGGGTGGTGCGTCAACTGGAACGCGTACTACAACAACTGCAGAGCGAGTGAACACAATCCGCACAACGGCGCCATCAACTTCGATAACATCGGATACGCTTGGATCGCCATCTTCCAGGTGTTTCCTTTACCGAGTTTTACAACTACAGTCTGCGCTACGCGAGAACCCTGACCGTGAGGGAAGCAGTCACTAGTTATTATATAATTGCATATTAAGTCACTCTTTAATTTCATTCGATAATACAGAGGGTGGTGTAAAGCAAAATTATTGGCACCCTTGGTGCTTAGCGTCACAGCAAAAAGCTGTCCATTTAAATAAATTTCACTTTAAGAAAAGCCATGATCAGAAAAGCTGCACTTTCCAAGAACAAATGTGTCACAATTATTGGCACCCCTAGGAATTCTTAAGAACAAAATGCACTTAGAGCATGTTCCCGTTTTTCAAAGTGTCTAGAACTCCTAAATGCTCGTCCATGACTTTGTGTTTCACTCGGGGATAAACTAGAGGCGACACAGAGATTAACTTCCCTTAATCATGTATTAGCATGAGGCAAAACCATAGAATAAACAAACCACACAAAAGGGCCCTGACCTTCATAAATCTGGCAAAAATAACTACAGGCCTAAAAATAGCTAAAATAATATCCAAATCCTCACTCAGGGGGATAATCAAGAAGGTTAAAGATGCTTAAAGACGCAAAGAAAGGCGCAAATCTCTTCAAGGATCATTTTGAAGATTTAAAGATAAGTTTTAGGGCTCCAAGTCTGAAATTAAATGCCATCTTGGTATGCAGAGAAACTTTTTTGAAAGAAAATATTTCTTTTATCTTAGTTCTAAAAAGAAAGAAAAAATCACTAGAAACGTCTAAAACTGTAAATGTAATAACGAGATATAATTTTAGAGATATTGTTTAAAACTCGAGGTGAAATTGGAATAAGACGAAGAGCTGTTGTTTATTGTTTTTTGATTCTGAACACCCAGGCTACCTCTGCTAAGAGGTTACAACAGGGTGTGTTTAGGTCTTCCAGCATGAATTTGTTTGAACTTTTTATTATTATTATTATTATTATTATTATTATTATTACAATTGGTTCAATGACAATGGAAGTACAGTAAGACTTTTGTGTCTAGTGAAAAAATAAACTGGAAAGAGTTGTTTTAAAAATGCCTTAACCCCCGCCCCCAATAAACATGTTTCTATAAATTTACATAAATTAATATGTTAAATTCAACCAACAATAATTTATTTGTGAGATTTTCCTGATGATTATTTGTCTTGTTGTTCTTGTCCTGATATTGAACACGGTTTGACGTGCCTCGTCTCTGTGTAAATCATTTACACGTTTCTGTCTGAGGTTAATAATGCGTATCCTGAAAGAGACTGGAATTCTTTCTCGTCATTAGATAGATGTCTGAGATTTGGCCCACACGCTTGATTTTATCAGTTTTTTGCTGAGTGTGAATTTTCTCCTCCTTTTGGAGCCAAGAGACACTTAGTTTTATTGTAGCTGGATGATGTTGTGGCAACAGAATCGGCATCGATAAGCATCGCCCCTGTCTTAGGAAATCAAGTGTTCATCATGTTCGCTCCTAATGGTTTCGGCTAAAGCCAAGATATCCATCATGTTCCTGAGTAATCTGCGTGCGCAGGTGAAAACACACTGTGAGACCCAGAGTAATCCGATTAGCCCGGAAATGACAAGCAAGTTTGCTACAAGGGGATTAAAGAGTGTTTTTTGGCTCGAGCACCAAAACCTTCCTCTTTTACTTCAGCTTCGTTTTATTCTCATAAACATTAAACTCTACATTCTCTGTACCATCGAGTGTACTTCAACTTTGAACCTCATTTCCTCGTTAAGTTTGAATTCCAGCTCGCTAATGATGTCATATCAGGACTTTAAAGCCGACCAATCATCAAACTCGCTTAGAAAAACAAATACCCGCTATAATTTCATTACAAAGATTTGTTTATCAATTTTTCATACCTCTCTGTTATTTCTTTATTATTTCCTTTAGGAAACACAGACTTAGCTTTACTGTTGAACCGACACCCCAGTTCTCGATTCTGGTTTGTTGATTTATTTCCTGCAACAGCAGCTCGTTTCTATGGTAACGACTTGTTCATGTCACACCGTTAAACAATAACAAACTGATTTTTTTTTTTTGAAATGTTCGTTAACACGGTTTTGTTGTCTTGAAGTAACAACATTATAATGTAACGTTTATGGAAGGAGTCTCCAGTGCCGGTGCTTTATCAGTAACAGTAAACTGTGTGTTTTGTATATAAATAAACGAATAGTAATAGTAACCGGCTTCATCACATCACATCACTATTTTCCCATAAATACACTCGACCGAGTGTGTTATTCCTGACTTGTCGTGTTTCAGATAAATACTTGATATCAGACAGGAAGTAACCCTTGTCTCACGTCTCGTCTTTAGGTGATCACACTAGAAGGCTGGGTGGACATCATGTACTACGTCATGGACGCACACTCCTTCTACAACTTCATCTATTTCATCTTCCTCATCATCGTAAGTACACACACAGGTTTTCTGCTCTCGCCGAACCTGATCTACGTTTCGTCCAGAAGTCTGTAAAAATAATGTTCTAATAATAATCTGCACAAAGTTTAAGAACAGTGAGACATTATTCTGGAAATATTTGAAATATATTTAATGAATTCCTTCTCAAAATATTACCATTGTGACATTTTTACATTTAAATTATTATGGTTTTTGTAAAAAAAATAAATTCTCAAATCTTACAATTTTACCACTTTGGTCCAACTTCATCTTTAAAAATTCTTAAAATATGATGAATGTATTCTCAAAATATTACCACTTACATTTAGTTTTTATTGTTTTTCATGAAAAAGAATTTTGTTCGTATAATTTAAAGAATTTATTGGTGAAATATAGATTTTTTTTTTAATTCTAATAGAAAAAAAACCCAAAATTTTGTGCTTTCCCCTTTTTTAGTTTATCCATGTTGTTTTTATCTGTTTATACGGTTGTTGAAAATTACGATATCAAAGTATAAAAAAATTTGCATTAACTTTAGTATTATTAGTATGAAATTAGTATTTCATGCTGAAATGTTACCATTTGTAATCCCGGTAAATCACCTCTTTCTAGCAACTTTAAGATTTAATTTTAAGTTTAAACCTCTAAATATTTTGCGATATTTTAACTTTAAAAGATAAACTTTATCTTAGAAAACTAAAGACTCTCACTTGTTACATTATGATTTTATTCTTGAAACATGAACGCTTTTTCCTAGTAATGTTATTTATTAATAATGCAGATTTCACCTAAATTGTTTGTTGTAAATGTAATTCTGTTAATCTAATTTTTTAATGCTTTTTTTAATCCCTTTGTTCTTTGTGTTCACTTTCTCGTTTTTCAGGTGGGCTCCTTCTTCATGATCAATCTGTGCCTGGTGGTCATCGCCACACAGTTCTCTGAAACCAAGCAGCGTGAGAACCAGCTGATGCGCGAGCAGCGAGCGCGGTTCCGGAGCACAGAGTCCACGCTGGCCAGCTTGGCTGAGCCTGGCTCGTGCTACGAAGAACTCCTGAACTATCTTATCCATCTTTTACGCAAGTTTTATCGCTACGTTGTTCACTTATATAACGTCGTGTGGAACAAGAGCAAGGGCGCTAGCCTCGGGGAGTCCGCCACTGTGGGCGGGGCCAATGGACACTGGAGCAATAAGGAGAAAATTGAGCTGACCCGGCACCTTTTTCATCATCATCCCCACCATCATCATCATCATCATCACCACCACATGGGAAATGGGACGGACGTCACGGAAATGAAGGCGGTGCTTCTGGCCGGAGATAAATGCCTCCCCAAATACGCTTCCTCGTTCCCTCTGACCGTACACAGCCTCAAGGGGATCGGGGTGAACTACCCCACCATCCTGCCCCTGGCGTTCTTCTCACACTCACGGGTTCACCCCAGATGCACTGGTGCCCTTAAAACCAGCACGTGCACCCAGAACACCAACAACAAAACACAGCACGGTGAGAACACACACACACACACACACACACACACACATGTGCGGAAAGCATCACGAGGTGCAACCACATGTTAACAAAGTATTTTTAGAATGTTTCAAAATGTTACCATTAAAACTTTGATTAAAAATGACATACAGTAGGTGGGAAATAGTAACACTGAGTGTCTTCCATTACATAATGTGTTCATACAGATGTTCATTCATTAAATATAATCACTTTGTCCATCACTTACTCCTGAAATAACATGATTTTATTTTTAATCTTGAGTCTTTAATTAATTTAAGATCTGAGCCATGTATTTATTTCTGGTTACATCTTCAACATATTCAGCGTGTTCAGTATATACAGCGTGGTGTTCGTGTCAAAGCGGGACTTTTGACAGTACTGAGAGTGAAAAACTCCCTGTTTTACACTAATGCACTTATCCCAGTGTTTCACTAGTGCTAGACACCATCAAGGTAGAAAGTCTTCTTAAGGTCTGTCTGATTCACGTCTAAAACGCCGGCCTCCCAGGAACTCCTTTAATGTTTGCCAAAACATGCGTAAATGTCTTGGAGCGAGGTCAGGACTGTACTGGTGATGTGGCGATGACTCCCAGCCGAGTTCCTGTAACATGCAAGTGGTGTTGGTGAATGCGTATATGTACAATTCATGCAGACACAAATGCATAATTTTTAAGGACCGGGTGTTCCACTCACTCAATGTTCACAGGAACGACTGCAGTGGGCTCAGAGCCACCTCGGCCGGGTTGGTAATTCACGGACGTACGGCCTCTTTAAAACGTTTTCACCGTCCAGATGTTTGACTGCGGCTAAGAGTCTCATCACTGAAGTCTTCTGTAAATGTAAATCACCTGTTTTTTTTCCACCTGCCTTCATTCGCCAGAAATTTCATCACAAGTCCCACTTAGACTTGAACGCTCCTCATCTAAGATGGATAGATCGATGCACAGGTTTTGAAAATAACGCAAGTAGAGACTAGTGGATTCTCTGAGCTAATTAAACCTTAAGCGTGTGTTTCTCCTGGGTTTTGAAGAGTAGCGCAGATTTCCTATGCTCTAATAATTATGAATTAAATTCAAATGAAAATGAATATACACAGCTCCTTAAGCACATTAATGTCCCGCACTAATCCTTTTTTTGCTGCCTGCTAATTTTGCAAGCCTGGTTTAACCGCGTCACGTTAACTCCATCACTATTTCTAGAGCTGTTTCTCTCACACACTCGACTAATGAACCTTAAGTTATCAACAGATCTGAAAATAGAGAACAAGTTTTTTATTATATATTTGTTATTTTGTTCGATTTATTGTGAATTTACCAAATTGACAAGATCAGACAAAAAAGGTTCAGTGACAAAAGTGTTTAAATCTGAGGATTGTGTACATGGACATTATTTACACGTCCACCCTGAAAGTCAAGCCTTTATCTTGGTAGAACTTTAAAAACAAACAAATAAATAAATAAAAATAAGTTTTTTTTTATTTCTGGATTTTGTTTACAAAATTTTATTTTACAACCATAATTCATAATTTTGAATTTTTTTTTTTTAAAGCTAATTTTACCACGAGCAAATTTTTAATAAAAATATATATAAACAAACAAAAAAACAAGTTTAAATTAAACTTATAATAAATAACATTTAAGTTTTAAGTTTTAACTTGAAAAATTTTTTGACCAATAATAATGTCTCCTATTGTGATTTTTTGATATCTTAATCCTTTCATGCATAAATTATTTGTACCAAAAAAACTAACATTTCTTAACATTTCTTAACAAACTAATAAAAGCATTTAAAAGTGTTTCATATTTCATTGTTTTCATATTTAAATTATTTACATGTCCACTCATGTCCAAACATGACTTTTATGTTGACAAGTTTTGAATAATTTAAGATTTTTTTCTGTTTTTAAAACAAACTTTGTTTATGTTAAAGTGAACAAAATTTTTTTAATTTTGAGTCTAACTTAAATAACTAAATTATGTTTATTTGTGTATGTTAAAATTCTTCAGATTTTTTTATTTTACTTTAAACTGTATGTTGTGATTCTTTTTTTTTTCTAAATATTAGAAAATAAACAGGTGTAAAAATTCTGAAACATTTTGACAAAAACTGACTGAAAATCTAAAATAAAACCTGTGTTGCTTTTGGAAAAGATCTCTGGTGTAAAACACCCGATGTTCCTGACAGAAGATATCACAGTTGTCTTCATGTCCCCATGCAGGTGTCTACCCAGGCGTGTGTTCCAGTGTGTGTACAGAAGCTGGCACCAGAGTGGCACCGTGCGAGTTTCCCACATGCCCGGTTCCTGCCCGCGAGGCCGACACGCTCAGCTCCGACTCCGCCTGTGACTCGGACGCGGAGAAAGAGAGCGACGCGGAGCAGAAAAAGTCGAGCTGGGAATCGGAGAGGAGCTTCAGCGAGAAGCCGAGGAGAGAGAACTTCCTCGGGGTGTGTGTGGGGTGTGTGAGAGGCGTGCTGAGGAGGATCGTCGAAAGCAAGTACTTCAACAGGGGCATCATGATCGCCATCCTGATCAACACTCTCAGCATGGGGGTGGAGTACCATGAGCAGGTGTGACACACACACACACACACACACACACACACACACACATGTTCACTTACATTATAGCAGCTATAAACAGTCATTCCCT
>JAQQZT010000010.1:20933398-20944057 GCA_030068275.1 Clarias platycephalus
TATATATGTGGATAAGCTTGCTATCAGGTGTGTGTGTGTGTGTGTGTGTGTGTGTGTGTGTGTGTGTGTGTGTGTGTGTCAGGGTGATAAGTAGGGCTCCTGGGTTAAAGCTGGTGGTTGAAACATTAATAACTTCTCTCCGGCCAATTGGGAATATCGTGCTGATCTGCTGTGCTTTCTTCATTGTGTTTGGAATACTGGGAGTCCAGGTAAATGCACACACACACACACACACACACACACACACACACACACACACACAGTTCATTATCTGACGTACACCAGAAAAAAAAAATCACCAAATGTTTTTCGTTCCACAAATGGTTACTTATTGTCCCTGAAGGTCCTCACTTCTATAAAAACTTTTTAAAAAATCCCCTACAACCTCAAAATTGTCCTCACCATCACAAAAGGTCACTGCTTCTACAAAAGTTCCTCCCTTTTCCAAACTGTCTTCACTTCCAAAAAAAGGTCCTCATTTCACTCAAAAGGTCTTCACTTCCCCTGTACTGTATGTCCTCACATTCCTTAAAGGTTACCACTTATCCGAAATGTCCTCACTTCCCTTGAAAGGTCCTAACTTCCCCAAAAGATTCTCTCTTCTCTCAAAATGTCCTCACTTTTCTTAGGAAGGTCACCACTTCACCAAAATGTTTTCACTTCCCCTAAAGTTCCTCATTTTGTTCAAAACATCCTGACTCCCCCAAAACATATTTTCTTATACACAAGGTCCTTACTTCCCTTAAAAAGTCCTCACTTCTCCCCAAAATGGCCTCACTTTCCTCCAGGAGCACAACATTCCCAAAAAGTCTTCACTTGGTCCTGGACTTTTTTCTGAAAGCCAATTGTAATCGGTGAAGTTGTAAAAAAAAAATGTCATTTGTAGAATTTCAATTGATAATTCAATAGATTAATAAGAAGATTAATTGATCACCAGTTTTTCTTCTTAGCTCTTTAAGGGAAAGTTTTATCACTGTGAAGGCTTTGACACCAGAAACATCACCAACAAGTCCGAGTGTCTGCAGGCGAATTACCGCTGGGTTCGAAGGAAATACAACTTTGACAACTTGGGCCAGGTACTGTACTGTATCTCCGTCACACGCAGTTACAGAAATAATAATCAATCTGATGAAGTGGAGATTTTTTTTTCTATAAATTTCTGTTTGTAAGTGTTTTATTCCTCTCGTGCCACAACAATTTTACAATTGAAATTTTATGGGATTTTACGAAAACGAGTTTACTGTAAATAATCATGGTCCTTTTTTTAGCCATTTAATTATGTAGAACTTGTAAGTTGTTACTATAGAAACTCGAACACCTTCTGACCAATCAGAATTGAGAATTCTCCAACAGCTACAAACTTCCATCTACAAACTCAACTGGCAAATAACTTTAATAATTTATGTGATTTAATTCATTTCATTAATTCATTCAGTGATGCACTTTAAGTTGATTGTACTCATTGCAATGACAATAAAGACTATTCTATTCTATTCTATTTTAACATAATCTTTCAACTCTCCAGCTGTAGAAACTGATCTTTATAATGCACATTTTATTTATATATTTATTAATTTATTTTTATTGTTATTATTTTTACACAGGCCTTGATGTCATTGTTTGTCCTGTCATCCAAAGACGGCTGGGTCAACATCATGTATGATGGATTAGATGCAGTGGCGGTGGATCAACAGGTGTGTGTGTGTGTGTGTGTGTGTGTCTTTCCTAATACCATTAACAATGGGTCCTGTTTTTCTCTTTGTTTTCTCTCGTGTCTCGATCTCTTTCTCTACAATCTACAACACCTGAAAACAAATGCAACACACACACACACACACACACACACACACACACACACAATAAAAACCTTTATAAGGGTTACAAGAAAACAGCCATGTTTGGGTCTTTATCTCTCCCTCTCTTGGTTCTGACAGTTTGTTCTCTCTCTTTGCTTCAGGCGGTTAATCCGCTGCACATTCGTTATGAAAGTTACACCTATTTTTCGCGGCAGTGTCACTCCATGCTCTCATATCTGTCCCCTCGTCCTCCCTCTTTCCCTCTTTCTTTCAGCGCAATAAACAAACGCATGATTAAAGCTGATGCTCTCTTTACACTCATGAGCACGCTGAGCCAAAACGCCCAAATTAATAATGTGAAAAACAGCGAGCGGAAACGGCGCCCTGGGGGATCTGCTGACGGGAAAAATGTGTCTGAGGTTCTGCTGGAGAATTAAACGTGAACCGTCAGAGGATTATACATGGCTTCCTTATTGCTGCTGCTTTTTTGTTGTTGTTTTATTGCTGTTTTTCGTCTTCATTGCTGCTGTTGTCGCTCGACTTATTGTGTATCTGCGCTTTCATTACCGTTTCTGCTGCTACTGTAGTTCGATTTTCATAACTCTTGTTTTTCTGCTGTTGGGTTTTTATTACTGGTTTTGTTGTTATTGTTGCTGTTGCTCTTCTGGTTCCTGTTGTTTTTGCTGTTGTTTTGTTTTTCATCTCTGTTTTTGTTGCTCCTGATCTTTTTATCATTGTTCCTCTTGTTGTTGTTTTCTGCAGTGTTGCTCAGCTGTTTGTTTTTTAATTATTGTTTTTGTTGCTGATGTCATTTTACCTGTTATTTCAGTGGCTCCTGTTGATCTGGTCGGCTGCTGATGTTGCTGCTCGTGTTCCTGTTGTTGTCCCGTCGCTGTTGTCGCTGTTCCTGACGTTCTTGTTGCTGTTGATATTGTTGGATTTTCCTCATTGCTTTTTCTGCTGCTCTTCCTGTTATAGTTGTCGCTGCTGTTACTCTTATTCGTATCGTTTTCGCTGCTGTTGTTGCTACAGTATATCTGTGGTTTTCGTTTCTATTGTTGTTGGTGTTTGTACCTGTTGCTGCTCTCTTTGTGCCGTTGTTGTTTCTGTTGTTACTCTGTTTCTTCTTGCTGTAGCTACTGTGGTTATTGCTGTTGAGTTATTATTATTTTTTTTTTACTCTTTTTTGTCTTTTTTCTGTTTTTATAATATTTTTTGTTTTACTGTTATTGTCTGTTGTTGCTTAGGTTGTTATTGCACATCAGTGTATATCAGTGCTACTAAAAAAATCAACTAAAAATAACAATACTGACTATGAATGAAAGGCACCAGAACAGCTGCTAAGTGCAAGCGGCCCAGCAGGCAAAGAGCCTAGATCCCTCCCCAGAAGCCACGCCCCGAGGGGCCAGAGCCACCCTGGTGGCGCAAGGGAAACCCAAAACCTAGGTGGTTTCAACATAGTCTCCACCACACCCCTTGCATTTACACCGTCTTATAGAAATAACACCATTGACGAGAGCGATGTTCACAAACAGACGGAGAGGTTTAAAGAACCACACAGTGGGAGACCATCAGATCTGACATGGGATTTTCAAATAGGATTCAAGAGTTGGGTTCAAAGATGGTGCATGTGGTGTGACGGAGACTATGTTCAGTAGTATAGATGAAGAATTAATCGAATAATTTGTGCAATTTGGATGACTTATGTCACTTATGTCAAAAAAGTTTTTCCGGTTTTTCCGTTATTTTTTTGGGACAGCCCTTGTATATATAAAGTCTTATTGTATCTTTAGGCAGTTAATAATGAATAAATATAAACGTGTTAGTCCAACTGAAATCATACTGAATCGATCGTCCCATGGTCAGACTAACGCACCCAGATAATGTGGTTGGGAGTCGAGCTAGTGTACTTCTCCATGCATCAGACACAGGAATCGCCCTAAGATCCACCCCAGGCTTCGATGCAGAACGTCAGGAAAAGCTAACGATACGGTGGCGTCCACGCATTCTCATTCTCCGCACCGTCTCATTCTCAAAATGAAAGCGTAACTTTACCGCCCATACGAAATGTCCAGCACTGTGAAGGTGTCCATGTCCTCACCACTCGACATGCCGCCCTCCGCTAGCTCACTTGTTGGTTAATTGTTTTGATCTGTGGAATAATGGGTCAACCGGCAATACAACACCAACAGACTGAATATACAGGGCATAGCGATACCTATTGGAGGGAGTCAGACATTGGTCAATAAATCAAATAAATCACTAAATGGAGGTAGAACCGTAGCTCTACTTCACTGTGCACTGTACACTGAGTGTGTAGGTGAGCTCCTGATGAGTGAAGGAGAAGCCTGCTGGACAGGAGGGATATTACTGAGTAGGGTATTATTGTGTGGGGATATTTCATAATCTCTCTCTCTCTCTCTCTCTCTCTCTCTCTCTAGCCCATAAGGAACCATAACCCCTGGATGCTGCTATACTTCATTTCATTCCTGCTGATCGTCAGCTTCTTCGTGCTGAACATGTTTGTAGGCGTCGTGGTGGAAAACTTCCACAAATGCCGTCAGGACCAGGAGGAGGAGGAGGCACGCCTCAGGGAGGAGAAGAGGCAGAGACGGCTAGAGAAGAGGCGCAGAAGTGAGCGTGTGTGTGTGTGCAGATTAGCTGTAAAATCACACAATTAGCGTTTTACTAACCTCATAAACTCCTTCATTTTATGTTTATTCATTCAAACTGCAGAAAACGCAATAGAGCCAAGCTATAAAAGGTTATAAACCCGGTTTCCATGTTTCCCAAGCACCGATCACATCACATGACACTCAGGCAAACAGTTCTCCTGAGGATTCCTATCATACACACCTGTCTACAATCACACACACACACACACACACACTTCAAGATCATCACATGCTCATGGCGTTGCGAAGTCTCGCTCCAGCATCGTGTCTGTAACTTTAAGCCGGAGTGTTTTAAGCATTCGTTTGTCTGCCTACATGACACACACACACACAGTAACTTTATTCTCATCAGGGTGTGGGTGGATCCCGAGAATACTAGATGTGAGATGAACTAGATGGAACGCTGTCCATGCTGTGTCTCGCATATTTGTTTATTTGTTTACTTATTTATCTGTTTAATTGTGCATATAAGATGCATTGCAAAATGTCAAGAGTTGCATTTCTTTCCAATCCACATACCTGTACCTGTATCCTTGTTTATCCAAAAGTGGGTGTGGCTTAAATCATAATGGTTTTTAGGGGGCAATGCAACAATGTTTCTGACTGTACAGTATGTTTTCTTTTTTTCCTATTATTAATCTTTAACTATGACAAAGAGAAGCTTTTCATTAAATTTGGTCCACTCAAGCCCTCTAGCCCCACCATCAGGTAAAATCTGGAAAAATGTTTACAATAATACCTCATAAAAGCATAATTCCAATTACATTTACATTTACCCATTTGGCAGACGCTCTTATTTAGAGCAACATATACATTGAAGTAATTTGACAATAAATACATCCTGATAATGGTTCAGTAGGCCATGGACTAAGAATACCATGAATATAAAAACTGTTGGATGTAATATAGGCAGAAAAGAGCACACACAACATATATTTTTAATATGAAGCGCTAAATTTAGAAGGAGTAGGACTTTGTCTGGGCACTTAAGTTAAAAGTTAATTCCACCTCCTTGGTGCCAGAACAGAAAAGAGTCTTGATGCAGATCTTCCTTCAACCCCGAGAGATGGTGCAACCAGTCAAGCAGTGCTAGAGGATTGGAGGGAGAATGGTGCACTATGTAGAGTGATGAGCTGTATGAGGGAGGTGGGTGCTGGACTGTTTTTTGGCTTCGTATGCATGTGAGCTTTAGTGTTTTAAATCTGCTGCAGCAGCCTACAGGAAGCTAATGTAGTGAGCGAAGTACAATAGTTGGGTGGTGTGGGAGAATTTAGAAAGATTACAAACCAGTCATTCAGCTGCATTCTGGATCAAATGTTGCTTTGAAGCAGACCTGCCAGGAGCAAGGTGCTCCAGTCTCGAAATGCCAAGTGACTGAATAAGGAGCTGAGTGGCCTGTGTGGATAGAAATAAATGAATTGTTCTGATGTTGTTAATAAGAGATTGTGTCAGATTAACAATATGTGCAGAGAAGGACAGTTGATTTCCCTGAGTTACCCTAAAGTTGTGTGCATTAACCGAAGGTGAGATCTGAGAGTTGAATCGTCTGGGATGAACATCACTTCAGTTTTGCTGGGAGCATGATGAGCGTGATGGTGCCGCTAATGGCGCCTCAGCATGCTAGTACTATCTTTGCTTTTGTTTGTGTTTTTTGTTACACAAACCCAATCACATTCAATAGAGAAGAACTACAAACATCAGGCAGTTCGCACCAGACCTTTTTACACCAGTTTTAACTAACCTGGAAGGTGTTTTTTACAGATCTTAGCTGGAGGAGCTCTTTGTTGGACATGGAGGAGACACAGATATGGGAAGCTCGCCGCCGCCCTCGTTAAGCTAGCGATTCACCCCACGAATCTATGCTCTTTGCCGAACAAAATGGAGGAGCTGCTGCTTCTCAATCAGACAAACAAAGACTTGGCACATTCCACCGCCCTCTGTTTCACTGAAACCTGGCTCAGTCATGCTGTCCCCAGCATTGAATTACATCTTTCAGGCTTCCACTTACCATGAGTATCTTGTAACAAAGCTATTGGGGAAAACAAAAGGCGGTGGAATCTTCTACATAAATGAAGGTTGATGTTTTTGTTCTTAACATTGTTTTTAAACTTTAAACGTTTTTATTTACTGTGGGAATTTTCCTCCTTCTCTCTGGCCAGGGGTTTCCATCCCAAAGAATGCTATTGCAAATTATGCCTTGCAACACTTTGCAGGTCAAACATTAATCCTTGGAAGGAAAGAATTCAGATTCACTTTTCTTAATTGTCCGGGACTTTAAAAGATCAAAATGAAACAATGAAATGCCAAAATATGGGCAGTGTATTATTTGTTTCACCAGGGATAATAACTTTATCCTTGGTCCTTACGAATGAATATCGCTCTGTACCCTGGGCAGCATTGGGGCACTCGGATCACTGCATGGTTCATCTTATTGGTTCAAGTGACATCATCTTACATTTGTTTTTGTGTGCCAACCAAGACCTTGTGCTCATATACGTAACAACGTCAAGCCAGGGTTCACAGCCAGATCGTCAGGCCAAAGAAGATGCCTACAAGTGGAGACAGAGCCCTGTATAAGCAGGACAGGAACTCACTGGCAAAAGAGATCACACTAGTGAAAGAAGCTACATTGAACAGCTAAAAACACATTTGTCAGTTTGAAGAGAGTTGCATGACATCACAAACTACAGGAGACCACCCCTCACTGCTGAGGCAAACAAAAACTTGGTTGACAACCTTAATTCCTTCTACTGCAGATTTGAAAAGGACATCTTCACACCTCTTACCCACCCTAGTATACTGACTACCACATGATACCTCTGTCAACCCCCTTGACAACTCCCACCCATACTCAAGCTGCACTCACAATATTTGAGGAGGATATGAGATGGCTCTTTCAGAGAGAGAAGTTCAAGAAGGCATCTGGTCCAGATGGTGTTTCCCTTCCTGTCTCAAAGCATGTGCTGACCCGACTGGCTCTGATTTCTACCCAGATCTTTATCAGATCTTAGGAGCTTCAAACAATCCACCATCATCCTGGTCCCTAAGAAACCCTCCATCACAGGACTCAATGACTACAAGGTCATGAAACCTTTTGAATGACTGGTGACAACCGGGGCCTACTTGAAGAATATCACAGGACAGCCATTACACTCCATGCAGTTTGCCTACTGTGCAAATAGGTCAATAGTTGACAGCCAATCAATGGATGAAATACACAACAGGGCAATCCTGCAAAACCTTGACTGCCCAAAAACATTCGCACACATCTTGTTTGTGGACTTCAGTTTACTATGATAATTCCAGATATTCTCTCCTCCAATCTCCTACAACTGATTGTATCCCCCCTCCATCTGTCAGTGGACGTCCAGCTTCCTGACAGGAAAGAAACAACGTGTGAGGCAGAATAGACTCACATTTAGCATACATACAGTCTGCACTGGCGTTCCCCCGGGATGTGTCCTATCCCCACTGCTGTTCTTTCTTTACACCAATGACTGCACATCCAAGGGCTCAGCTGTTATACTCCTGAAGTTTGCAGATGATACTACAGTCACTGGGCTCTTCCAAGATGGCATCAAGTCTGTATATTAGCAGGAAGTTGAGCAGCTGGTGCTCTTGTGCAGTCAGAACACCCTGGAGCTGAACACACTCAAAAGTGTGGACATGACATGGACTTTAGGAAACACTTAGCAGTGCTCCCCCTAACAGTATCCCAACAGCACCGTATTATCTGTGGACCCCCTTAGGTTTCTGGGGACTACCATTTTCCAAGACCTGGGAGACCAACATAAGGACGAACATCCTCAAAACAGCAGGGGATGTACATCTTGTGCCACCTGAGGAAGTACAATCTGCCACAGAAGCAACTAGTCCAGTACTATGCTCCAGTCATCAAATCCATCCTATGCACATCTAAACATCCATCTGGTTTGGATCAGCCACTAAACAGGACAGGAACAAACTGCGGCAAGCAGTATTAATGGCAACAAAAAAAATTATTGGTCCTCCACAAGAATTAGGAAACAGGAAGGGAAATCACCACACACCCCTCACACCCTGGACATAACCTTTTTGTCACTCCTGACGTTCTTGCAGTTGCTACAGAACCCTGTATATCGGAACTGTCGCGCACATGACTATTACCATGCTGTACCATGAACTCCAACATTTGCATGGCAACCTGGCCATGCAGTGTGGTGTACCTTGCCATCAATCCAAAATTGTTGAAGAGCTGGACTTGGGACCGTCCTGATTTTAATCACATAGAGAACCTCTGGGACAAAGTTACAGATAAACAACCAAAGAACTGGAAACAGCAGTCAGGTTTGTTGGGATGAAGAAAATCTCAGTTGAGTGTTGCTGTGTTGCTTAGGGAAAGCATGCTGAGATGAATGGAGAAGGTTGTGTCAATGGAATGGAGGACACCTTTACCACTGACTGTTCTGTAAAGCATGCTCTTAAGGTGTAGAAACCATTGGTGTTGGATTATTCAAACAAACTTAACTCCTTGCTATTTGTTTCCCTTAAAATCAATATTAAGGCATGTTCTTAAACTTTCGTCTGTTAGCCTGTTACTGCTGGGGATGTCGATGAGACATGGACAAAGTGAGGAGCGACACTCAGCCCCACGACCACGCCCCTTAACCGCAACCTTTACATAATGTATTTTTTAGAGAGATCATAAAAGTTCACTGGACTTACTATCTGATATGGCGCTGGAATGCCAAGATTTCCCAGTGAAGATTCTTCTTTTTAATAACGATAAAGAACAACAGAAAGCGGAGATGTTCTGCCCTGCGTGGTCTGCGTGGGCTTTATGGCGCAACCGCGCTATTAATAAAAGCGTGGAATTTTTGGGATGTGGTAAAACTCTGTTTATTTTGGATCTCAGGAAGGCAGGGTTTAGGTCGGGCTTCTGGTCCAAATCACTGCAGATGATATAAAAAAATAATACTTTTAAACAGTACTGCGTTCATGTCAGATTATTTGGAACAGCGCATTCGTACTCAGGTTACATCCTTAACGTTTCTCTAAACAGGTTACACATCGTGCTCCTCGGTCTCGCGCTAATTTATAACGTTGGTCTTGACGAGCTTCTTTTTCAACTTTAACTTGCTGTACATCAGGTTAAGTTCATCCCAAGTTCATGGGAATGATCAGTATCACTTTTTAAAAAAAAATTGTTCTTCCTCATGAAAGTCAATCGTTTTCATAAAACATAAGCGTGTAATATAAAGCATAAACACCGGGATAATGACCATGTGGAATCCACTCTGTTAGCATAATCCTGCTGCACTTTCATGGAGTTTTAGCAGCTATAAAAAAAGATGAGAGCACTCTCACACGCACACATGCACGCGCACACACACACACACCCACGCACACACACATACACACACAGTTTGGCAGAGTTACAGTTCCGTGTCGCATCGCTGATCTTGGCACAAACTCAAGCTCAATCTGCTTTAGTGTCTCGAGGCCATTTTCTCCCACTCTTTCTATTACACACACACACACTCACACACACACACACACACACACACACACACACGGTCATTTTTTCTCTCAAAGACACCTTGAGAAGTCACACTCATGATGGATGGAGGGGGACACTGGACTCTTCAGGTTTATGATCTCACCCATGACTCGTCTATTTCCCCGCACACACACACACACACACACACACACACACACACACACACACACACACATGCAGACAAGCAGTTTTTGCCGTGCTAGCATTTTTTTAACGGTGAGGCAACAAAACTGGGTCACCGTGTTTTTATATATATATATATATATATTTTTTTTTTTTTTTTAAACACAAACTTAAACACACACACACACACACACACATATACTTCACTTCAGTGCGTAAAGTGTCTAAGCAGAAGATTGAATAAGAATATTTATGAGCCTGAGACAGTAAAATTGAGGCCAGCCCACACCGGCCTGTCACAGTTAAACAGAGGAGGCTAGGGAAGACCATTAACACACACACACACACAAACAGGAACACCACTGCAGCTCCAGGGCTCCAGGATACCGGCAGAGCCTCCTGTTTTTTTTTTTTTTTTTGCTCAAGTAATTTAATGAGTCTAGCACTTAATGAGGTGTGTGTGTGTGTGTGTGTGTGTGTGTGTGTGTGTGTGTGTGTGTGTGTGTGTGTGTGTGTGTGTGTGTGT
>JAQQZT010000010.1:20966250-20987508 GCA_030068275.1 Clarias platycephalus
AGTAGATTATTATAAAGTAGATTATTAAATCCACCACATAACTGTTCATAACATCACTTTTACTCCACATTTAGATTTGACTGATGTGCAGATTAAACTTCAGGCCGAGATCTAAGGACTGCAGGAGGTTCAGTACATTACGTCCAGACAGTTTTGTGTGCTGCTGAGACAAAATCTGATTGGACAGACAGAAAGATTTTTTTTTCTGGTTTCTGGTTCTCCAGCGTATGAAACATATCATGATATCATTGAAAGAGTTCTGACCCAATGTACAGACAAAACCTTTCTATTATTTATATAGATTGTCTATTAGCTACAGGCTGTAATGTAACAGACATGATATTAAAGCAAATTTAGACATCACGTCTCATCATTTACACAGTGTTTCGTTTGGATTCCTGCTGAAATGAAACCCAGAGGTAAATCAGCTCAGGGCAGTTCATCCGTCTCAGAAGTCGCTGCTGAACACCTTGTTGACTTTTTACTCTTTATTCAGAATAGATCTTGAGTACGTAGAAAAGCAGCGAGAAACAAAGACATTAACACGTGTTCTTGCAGAAAGAAAGTTTATTCAGTCAGAGATCCACTGATCATGTGTCACCTCTTCCCTAAAACTAGGCTTTTTTATAGTTTATATTATCATGCAGTGAAACCAACAATACACACACACACACACACACACAGTTGGAGATGCTCTCATTAGCAGGAATGTCGATTCCTCATCCGTACAACATCATATCCCTCTTTGTGTTTTTTTTTTTTTTTTGACACAAAATTGTGCAAAATGGTCCAGCTCACACACACACACACACACACTCACTCCAGGTGTAGTAATGATGTCTATATACGGTGATATTAGTGTTACACATCTTTCACTGGACAGTTAGATATCATTATAAATAAAAGTCAACAAACTTTAGAATACATTTTATAGAATAAAAGAATAATAAATAAATATTTGAATACGTAATTGATTTTTGCTTAGAAACATTTGTCTAAGAAACTAACGTAATCCAAAATACCAGCTTTTTTTAATCATAACATTTTCCCCCCTTATCCCTGTCCTCCAGGTTATTTACTGTTATAAACCTAAACACAATAGTAATTAGTTTTATGATTAATATTATTCATTATTATATTAATTAATACAAATGGATTAATTTCATTACATTATTTTAAATACTTCATTTTAACAATCAAGCCCTTGTAACAAAAAAGAAAAAAAATAGTTAAAATACTCGTGCATTTCAGTACTGCTTTAAACGCGCCCTCATCCACGTCCCGATGCTACGATGCGCGTGTGTTACCCAGAATCCCCCTGGTGGAGCGTGTATTTGCAAGAAAGCTCCATCCTGAAAACAAAGTTTAAGTAGTTGATGTCATTTCCTTGGCTGTTTGTACCGTAACGTTTTTCTATGTTGAACAATGAACGGAATAATACGCGGCTAACAAACTCCGCTGGCTGTTTAACGTCCAGCTCTCATTACAGGTTATAACAACTGGCGAGTAAAAAGATTCAGATATTTAATTTACTAGATAGTTCACTAGGCCATGTTTCTTTAAATACTAACTATAAGATATTAAGGTATCTAAGTATCCTCTGGTAGTTTAGTAAATGTGTATGCTTTCTTACTATCTTTCACATGTTCTACATTGTTTGTGTACTATTTAGTTATTCTTAGAAGTAACTAGCTTGCAAACTAGTTAGCATGATTGTTAGATAATTTAATAGTAAGTATTAAACTACCATAGAGAACTTAAAAACTAACTTAGAGCATGAAACTACCAAACTACTACAGTACAGGTATAACTTTATAAAGGAACGTAAACAGTAAGATAACAAAATTCTATCCTAAACTACGAGTTAAGGGAGGATACTGTACCTTAATAAAGCACTTAACTACCATGGAGTATTTAGATATCTTTAAAAAAGTGCAAGTTACATAACTTAATAAAGTACTAAACTACATGGAAGTAGTTAGACACATTAAGAAAGTACTAGTTACATACCTTAATAAAGCATTAAACTATGTTAAAGTAGTTAGATCCCTTAAAAAGGTGCTAGTTACATACCTTAGTAAAGCACTAAACTACATGAAATTTGTGGTTGTATACCTTAATAAAGCACTAAACTACCAAAGACTAATTAACTACCATAATGAAGCTACAAAAATAACAATAAAAACAAACTTCTACAAATAACTTAGTAAAGTATCAAAGTAGCTTAATAAATGCTAAAGTATTATAAAGTAACTAAACTAATCATAAAGTAGTGAACTACACCAGACCGAATATGAATCTAGCATACTTTTTTTCAGCATACTAACTACTCGATGGTTGTTTGATGCTTCATTAAGTTCTGTACATACAGTATGTGATAGTAGTTTGCTACTACAGTATGTTTGGTTATCTAACTAGCTAGAACTAGAAGTGTGAAGTGTAGAAGTGTACTAGAATGTCTGGCTAGTTTTGGGTATAAGTTACTGTGTGATGTAACGTAGCATGAAATTACCATTTTAAAAAGTCCTATTAACTAGCTACAGTAAGTAACAAAATAATAAATGGAAATACTAAAGCACTAAACTACAAGCAGTCAGACACCTCAATATGGGGTTAGATACCATAACAAAACTAATTGGTACATTTTAAAATAAAAGTTACTCAGTTATTGGTAATAAGTTACAAGTTACCGGTTTGCCGACTGACGAGAAAGTTAGTTGGTAGTTAAACTAGTTTACTAGGGCAAAACCAATTACATTTAATATTTTTTAATTATTATAATGCTTCTTGTTGCGGATTACATAATTTAGTAGTGGAGTATTAGCGCAGTATTAACTCCTAGTATTAGGAGCATTCCCTCAGTATCAGTGAAGGGGAAGTTGACTAGAGTGTGTTGAAAGCAGTACCGAGGAAGCCGTTCTGTCCACTCGGGCCTCCTCTCTTCTCATTGGCTAGGAGATTAAAAAGCAGGCGGGATCTGGTACCCGGGTGGGCGTGTCTCCACCGTCTCGATCAGCGTCGGGCTCTTGTCTATGGTGGTCTGGTGGATTGCGTCGTTCGAGGGATACGGCTGTTTGGGGGCGTCGGCGGAGGTGAAGAGCGTCATGTCGGTTCCGAGTAGGAACTTCTGCACCGCCAACAGCGTCAGCGCCACCTAGCCAGATTCATCACGTTAGTCAGGTTAATAGGTTAGTGTTTTTAGTAAAACTGTAACAAAATACAGGAATCTATCTTTAAATATCTGCAACAGGTTTTCAGGTAATGATCATTAATGTGCAGCGCTTGGGATTTGAAAGTTTCTGGAATTCTGGAAACGCTGAGTTATTTAGCATGCAAGTTCAAATTTTAGTCAACAAGCTAAGCGGAAAATTATTGATGAATAATTCAATAAAATTTTATTTGTAAAGCGCTTTTTAACAACGGACACTGTAAAGAAATAAAAATTAGAAAAATGTCAGGGAAAAAGTATTAATTATAATTAAATCAGATTTTTTTATAGATCATTCACAGAGACTTAATCTGTATTTGTCCATTATCCATAATCCATTGGTTGAAAGTTTTTGTAGCCCTTAAAGATCAGAACATTTTAGCCTCTATTTGTTTTGTTGTGTTTTGTGACATGATTCCCCTATTCCGTTAGTGGTACAATTTACACGTTATAAAAGTAATGATAACTTTTGTAGCTAATAACATTAAATCCAAATCATTAACACACACTGCTGAGGCTTCTATATAAAGACTTTTTTTTCGTCATTAATCTACAGTATGCTGAGTTGCTGGCATGGATCTGTGCCGCTTAAGCTTTAGGGGTTTAAAGGTTAATTTAACATTCATGGAAGGAGTCTCCAGTGTTCAGGCTGTAACTGTAATTCATTTTCTTCGCAGCTACGTAACGAAACTAATTTTCTCATGCTTTTCTTTTTCCGTGTTCGACTTAGACAGCATTAGTACTTTCGATTATAAACACCAAAAAACGGGACCGGTGTTGTGAGTGAGTCTGAATCTATATACTGTAGCTTCATTGGGAAATGCGCGTGTTAATTACAGCTAATCGTTTGGGCAAAACTATATGGAACTATGTTTATTGTACCTGACTGTAAGTGTGAAATTGTTTTGCATTTCCAGCTAACAATTAAATGGAATTAAGTTGATTATTTTTTGGATTTATTCATCAGTTATTTATTTATTATCTTGCTATAGTTAATTAGTTCATTAGTAAGTTAGCTACGTCTAGCTGTATTCTTCTGCTGAAGCGACGACACGCTGCTTTATGGCCCAAGTTTGATATCGAATTTCATTTTAAATTTCATAACAATGTGTTAAAATGTGAGAAAGTTTTGATATACATCAATTGTATTTTTTTTAAGTGTGTGTGGTATAAACTGGATGCTGTAGCAAGTAGTAATTAAACTGCATTAGAAAGTTAGTTCAGCGCTAAGCGTAGGCTAGTCTAGACTAGTGCGAGTGTTGGGGGAGGTTTGGACAGCAGCCTCTGGTTGTCCTCCAGAAAGGCAATGTTTTTAAACCTGTGCATATTTTGCAGACACAAACAGCCCTGAAACGCAAATGTAACAGTCAGATAGAATCAGGTGTGTACATGCATGTGCATACAGTGTGTGTGTGTGTGTGTGTGTGTGTTCCTACCCAGGTGAGAATAGAGAAGAAGGAGAACGCGATGGCGGCTCGCGCCGCGTCTGAAGCCTGCTCCAGCGGGAGTACTTTAGGAGTCCGACTCCACTGATTGGCCAGGAAGCAAAACCCAACGAACCAGAGAAACGCCCAAAGTCCTGCAAAAAGACAAGAAACTTTCTCTGTATGATGCGATCTGACCGAACACAAGGTCCGACACACGGCTCCACGCGCAGGTCCGTGTTCACTTCGCTGTTACCGTGTAACGTGTTCGTGTGTGTGTACCTGAGAAGCCGATCTCCAGCAGCACGACTCTCTTCCTGTCCTTCACACTGCTGATCTGGGGGAAGTACAGGTCCAGGGCCAGGAAGCACAGGCTAGCGAGGAACGCCAGCACGCCGATGATGATGCCGTAATTGCAGGCGTCTTCGTTCTTGTTAAACATGCAGTGCAGCCGCTCGCTGCCCATGTTCACGTAGCCTTCGTTCACTATCGAGCCGAACACCACCATGGAGAAGATCTGCAACAGACAGGAAGTGACATCACGTGTGAAGACGCCAAACACGTCCGGACGTCCGCTACGGAGCAGCTTTTTATCAAGGAACTGAAATGAAACTCGCTGTCTTGGAAAGTTTTTACAATTTTCTTCTAAAACTGGAGATTCCTGACCACAAAGCTACAGCTCAGTTACAGAGTTTCTCTGAAATATTTGTTACTTTCCTGAGAGTTTTATTACTTAAATAAAAGAACTTGAAAAGTCCTGTCTTTTCCTGTCTCGCCTCCATCTTTTTTTGCCTGTCTCTCTCTCTCTCTCTGTCTCATTCATTTCTCATGTATGTGCAGATATCTGTCTCCCTCTGTCTCTATCTGTCTCCCTCTGTCTCTATCTGTCTCCCTCTGTCTCTATCTGTCTCCCTCTGTCTCTCTCTATTTCTCTTTCTCTTAATTCCATCCCTTTTTTTCTCTCTTATTTCCTTTCTCCTCTCTATCTCTCCTTCACCACATCTCCCTCTCTCTCTCTCTCTGTGACACACGCATGCTGTATTATTTTATCATTTGCACCCGAGTGTCAGAATGTGGAGAAATTCACACGCGAGTGTAACGTGTCCCGAGTGCACATTCTTCACATTCACGTCGTTTTCGTTTCTCCTCGTGTGAACGCAGAGGAAGAAAACGAGGCTGCAGCCGATTACCGTTGAGTGTGTGTGTGTGTGTGTGTGTGTGTGAGCTATTTTGAGACACGGCTCTAACGTACGCTGACGCACATGTTGCGTGCACACTCATATTGTGTGGTTGTCATAGTAACAGATCTTATTGGGCAAAATGACAGAACGTTCCTAATATTCATCACCTGGAGATTTAGTGCACTGCTGACACACACACACACACACACACACACCGCACTTCTTCATGTTTTGCTTCCAAGGAGGAAGATGTTCTTGTATTATTAGATATTATGTTCTCCTGAAGGACTTTTCTGTCTCTCATGTTCACTCCAGTCCCTGAGCAGTTTCAGAGGAATGTGTGTTTTTCGTTTGTGATGATCAGGTGATGATTAGTTTACTGCTGATGCTGAAGTGGCTGGAACAGACGACAGGGGAAATGAGGTCGCTGCTCAGGCTGGTACATAAACAAGCAGGTTTTTAATTGTATCTTTAGGCTCTTTGCAGTAAAACATTTGTTCCCATTTCTTTAAGTTTAATCTACATCATTAAATTTAACTTGATATGAAGAACTGATGGGTGGGGGGGGTCAACACTTTTGCACAGTACTGTATATATTTATTTAATTTAAGAAGCAAATTCTTAAGAAGATAAATTAGATGTCTATGTAAGATTGGACATCTTGAATCAATTTATGGGAAGTGGGATGAGACACTAATGTTAACGATCAGATCAACACACACACACACACACACACACACACACACACACACACAGTTCCTTTGTGGTATGAAGGATTAGAGAAAGTAATAAAAGCTCACATCACTGTATACTACATCTCTCGCTCTCTCTCTCTCTCTCTATGTCTCAAAAACACATTACAACATCATGAGCCACGAGCTCTCTCCAGCCTGAGATTAAGTTTTACTCACATGAGAGAAGAAGGAAGAGATACGTGCGTGTCTGAGAGAAATAAACCGAAAGAATCACCTCAATCACTGTACAGCACAAAGCCAGCAAATATTATTATCATCTCTCTATCGCAGGGGACACGGGGCACGAGGCAGGACAGGATGCCAACACATCACAGGACACACGGACACACACACACACACACTCACACACTCACTATGGGACATTTGGGAACGCCAGTTAGTCTAATCTGCAGGTCTTTGGACTGTGGGAGGAAACCGGAGAACCCGGAGGAAACCCACCAAGCACAGGGAGAACATGTTAACTCCACACACACACACACACACACACACACACACACACGGACCCCGAGGCGGAGACAGATTGAAGGTGAAAGGCGACGGTGCTAACCGCTACACCACCTCGTCATCATTATTGTCACCAGCAGTTTTACTTTTTACAGTTTTACTACACTGTAAATAATAATAATAATAATTATATATATATATACAGTATACATACACAATTACATTACAACAATTATTATTAAGTGCTGTTATTACCATTAATATTATTGGATTTATTTTCAGTTTTACTTAAAGTATATTGAATGTTTTTATCAATAGTAAAAAAAAAAATCTGAAATCAGAAAAATTTAATAATAATTCAATATGCCAGCACAATTATTATTATTATTATTATTATTATTATGATTATTATTATGATGGTGATGATGATTATTATTATTATTATTATTATTATTATTATTATTATTGTGATTATGATTATTATTATTGTTGTTGTTATTATTGTTATGATTATTATTATTATTGTTATTATTGTTATGATTATTATTATTATTATTATGGTTATTATTATCCGTAACCTCTTAGTGGAAACATTTGATCACAGTTTATTTCTATGATTGTGTTTATTATATTAGCAGCTTATTATATTCCACACTCTCTTTAAAATGGAGCTCTGCGTTTCCACGGTAACATCAATGACGTCATCACCACCATCACAGCCTCCGACATGTAACCTCACAGACTTAAAGAACACAGCTGTTTATTATTATTACTATTATTATTATTATTACTATTATTATTATTATTATGAGTGTTTATATTAGTGTCGGTGTTATTCGAGATGATGATGATGATGATGATGATGAAGATGAGCTCAGACACGCAGTAAGGATGATAAAGACATGGAGGTAAATAGAGAAATAACCGGATATCCGGTGTGTTACCCAGGCCAGGAGCCGTAAGATGGTCTGCGGCCTCTTCGCGAAGCTAACGGGGTCGAATTCTGCCCCGGTTCTGCCCGCTCCATACGAGCCGGTCCCGTTCATCTTCATCATCGTCATCCTCCTCCTCCTGCCTCCGCACGCGCGCGCTCAGGGTGTCTGCTCTGCCCCGTGCGCGTGCACGACAGAACGCGCGCGACCTGCCGGCGGGAGGGTGTGTGAGTGTGTGGTGGTGGTGGGGGGGTGGGGGGGGGGGGCTTCGAAGAACTGCGACGTCATATTAGTCTTGTTATTATTATTATTATTATTATTATTATTATTTATTTAATTTAAGAAAATTAATTGTGTTTTATTATAGTAATATGATAATTATATTTTATTATATTTTATAATAATACTACTGTAAATACACTGGGATGAACACATATCATTTTAATGTGTACAGAAATTCTCAATAAATTATGTAACTATTACTATAAAATTACTACAATTATTATAAATATACTATTAAATTACAAAACAAATCCCTCAATGTATGAAACTTCTTTTAAATAAAAAGTTTTAAACTCATTTTCAGAATAAAACTGAATAAAAAGTAAAAAAGCATTTTGATCAGTTTAATTTTTTTGTTTTGGATTTATTATTATTATTATTATTATTACTACTACTTAAATTAACTGCATGTTATTCGTGATTTGAACTCAAACTATAATCAAAAACCAAATTGGTTTCATAATTAAAGTAAAATTAAAAGTCCCTTACTTTATAAGCTTAATTTTTATACAGAAAGATTTTTCTCAGATTTGTTGTTGTTGTTGTTTTTGTTTTGCTTTTTTATCCAGTTTGGGGTTTTTTTTCCAACGACTTTCTTTCACTAAAAGGAGAAGAATAAATATTTTATAATACATTTTTATAATTGCTAAGATTTTATTAATTAATGTAAATTTAATAATAGTTCTTCTATTTTAAAATGACAGAAAGTATTAGTTTAAAAAAAAATCCAAAGAACAGAATTTTATATTTATGTGAATTATTTGTTTTATTTCTGGTGCTTTTTTTTTGTGTGTGTGTGTGTTTTGATATTTATATAGTTTTAATCTTCTGTTATGTGTCATTTACTGCTCATTTTATCCTCCCTACTGTATATAATAAAAACATTAACTAAATAATTAAACAGTGAATCTAATTTAGAGTGAAAACATCTGCACATAGCACACGATTGTCATTTTGAATCTATTATTATTATTGATTTTATTTTTATTATTATTATTATTATTATTATTATTATTTGTAAATCAAACAAATACATTAGGTTCAAGACTTTAGATGTTTTTTTTTCCACACAGCAGGTGGCGTCATGGGACAATTTTCAATCCACTAGTCACTCAAGCAGTAAAGCTTCTCTTTAGGTGAGTGGGTTAAAGATATTCAGGTGTGGAAAGAATGATAAGTGTTTGGTGAATGTATTCTGTTTCTCTACCAAAGGTTTTGTTGGATGAATTTCTGATAAAACCCGGATTCTAATAGATTCTTTGCTGCTGTGTTACTTCACCATCATTAACACGATCATGCCACACTTCAGGACTTAAACACTTTCAGAGTATGCAGTATAGCATCTTTAATAACAACCCAATCTAAAGTATTTAATTCCCCTTGTATCACACTGACACTGGAGACTCCTTCCATGAACTCTGAAATTGAATCACATGCATGTTTGACTCTTTTTACTCAGTATCACTAATTCACTTTCAGTGCTTTTATTTTCACATGATAATCACGCGTCTATCGGTTCATCCTTTACCCGTTCTGGGTTGAGTTTTACCTCTAAAAGAAATTAACTGGACCCATTGTTACCTTTATCAGAGGTCAAAGGGTTATTTTCCATGATTACCTGTGACACGGCACCTGCTTCCCACACTGCGTTACGCATACTAATCGACTTGGGGTTGACTTACACGCAGGAGACGTCCGATGAGAATCCGGCAACCGGATATCCGCACCCTTACAGGTAGAAACGACTGAGATCTTCCGTCTTACACACACTCACGACACGATACAGTACAAGCGATAGCGTTACGTATATTCCAGTGCAGTTCTCAACTTTTTACAATCAGAAAAAAAATCTTCTAAAAAGAGCAGCTATAACAGTTTCTATAGCAACGTCTTGTTCATAGATCTAACCCTACTAATAGACATGTTGCAAAACAGACATATGATGGTCAGTTTGGTGAAGGGAAGGGCTTTGTTATGTTTATGAAATGAGTCTCCAACTCTCACTGGTGCTTTGTAAACCGACAGCTGTCTTTAGAATGTAAGTTTAAGCTTTAGGGGTGTAACATGGCACACATACAGTACACACGCTTTTAAACCAATCACAAAGCTCAGCTTTACTCTCAGACCCACTAGAGAAGAAATTGAAGCAAGTCTGAATGCAGTTCCTGGTCTAAAGTAGCTCTTAGTGATATGACATCAAGCCTTGGTTTCTATAGTTACATCCTTACAACACTATTTTTAATTATCTCTGATATGTTCATGGTAAGGTTCCTAATGTAAAGGATATTTATCTTTTTATTTAATTAACCTCAATGATACAGTAGATAAAGATAAAAGAAATATAAGATCAGGCATGGTTATGTAACTTTCCATTAGCGTCAGAAGTAAATTATTCTGATATTACATCAGAACACCTTTTCAAACCACAGTAGATTTACTTCTGTGCGGAGTTGTGTAATAATTAATGCAAACATTAATCAACATCAGACATGAACACTCTGCTAAAAATGGACTTGTAGCTGTTTAGTTGATTAATTTTCAAGATTACATTCAGAACTTGAATTTTCCTTCATAGTTTATTTGTGTTTATATTCAACCATTGTTCTGAGCGCTCAGCAATACATTTAAAGTAGTCGAGTTTTGAGATTGATCTCAATCCATCTGTCTCTCTCTCCTCTTCTCTGCCTCTCACGCTTTCTCTGTCTCTCTGCGTCTACATTATTCATGCTGGAATGAGACCTGAGCTAAAGTTACATCAAGGCAAGGAGACCTGACAAATTAATGCTCCTTCTACAGTCCCACAAACATGGAACAAACACCAACACAGATCCTCTGACACAGTTACTTCACCCCTCACTCATGATCGGTCTAGCCATGCCGAGCCGATACGGTCAGATCCAGGAACTAGAGTAGTCATGACCTGTTTATGCGCATTACAACTGAGGCTTTGTCTTTCAAGTGATAGATAGAAGAAAAGAGAGTCTGGATGAGTGTGGAATAGAGGGTTATTTCAACAGAGGAATTCGATTCACCCATGGAACTTACAGGAGAAACCATGAGGACAGACGTTTATCCAGTTACAATCCAGACAGTCCACATCACACCACCTTAAAGACTGTGAGTGCATCCTAAGGTAAGCAAAGTGTTTGTGCGTATTAAATAAAGTTTGCTGTAACTCATGAATTATATAAGTTCAGTGAGATTAACTGAAAAATTATATGAAATCACTTGATTTTCATAGATGCTTTGTTATTATATATAGTAAAATTCTGTATAATATATTTAGAATGTGGTCATAATTCTAAAATGAAGTTTTAATTTATTTCTTTGTTTGTGAAGTGTGCAAAATCGGAACAAAAAAAAGAACAAAATGCCACCCAAAAAGGGTGACTCAAAATCAGCAGCGAAAAAAGGAGGAAAAGCAGAGCCTGAAAAAAGCAAAGGCAAAGAGGAAGAAAAAAAGGGGAAAGATGACAAAAAGGGAGCTAAAGATGACAAGAAGGGAGGAAAGGATGATAAGAAAAAAGGAAAAGAAGAGCCCAAAGGTAAAGGAAAAAATGACGGGAAGAAAGGAAAGGACAAAGGAAAGGGGGCAAAAGTGGTGAGTGAGTCAGAAGAGGGTTCAGATGCAGAACCGATTGAGGATGAGGAAGATTTAAGTGATGAAGATAGGGAGGAAGACTCAGAAGAGGATGGACGCAAGCAAGGAAAAGGTGGCGCTAAAGGCAAAGCAGCAAAGGGAAAGTCCAAATCAAAGCATGTTGCATCGGATGAGGAAGATGAAGAAGACCAAGAGGATGAGGAAGATGAGGAAAATGAAGAAAGTGAAGAAGATAGGAAAGGAAAAAAGAAATCAAAAGATGCCCATAAATCAAAGTCCAAACCTGAGGCAGAAGGAACAAAGAAAAAGCTGAAGAAAAAGGAAGAGGTTCCACCTGAGCCAGCACCAGAACCTACAAAGAAACTATTTGGGTTCCCTGGAATTGGGAAGAGCTCAAAGAAGCGACTAAAAAATACATCTAGGCTGTTTCTAGGACTTGGCAAGCAAAAGAGTTTTGTGGTTAAAAAAAAGAGAAGGAAGTCTGTTTTGAGGAATGCCCCAAGGTTTCTGATGCGCTTCAAAGCCAGTAAGAAAAAGAAAAAAGAAAAGGAACAGAATGAGCAGTCTGGACGCAAGCCATCCTACATGTTACTTAGAATTGGTGGCAACAAACCAGCAGAGAAGAAGACAGGTTTTTTTAAAGGACTTTTCGGGAAAAAGAATGCAGGAGATGGGTCATTTTTTAAACTCCATAGTCAGATATTGGGTAAAGTTGCTGGAGCAACAAACTGGCTAACTAAGAAGTTCCTCTCAACAAAATTGAAACAGAAACAATATAACAGAAATCATGGCCACTGGGGACAGTCAAGCACTAAACGATTTCCTGGTGGAAGCCGACAAACAAGTATGCGAGGACCTCACGGCCATCACAACTACGCGTACGAACATGACTTCGATGAATATGACTATAATAACCACAGCAGAATGAGATCTGGTGCATTTAACAGACAGTCATTCCAGAGAAACCCAGACTGGTATGAAGATCCTGTAGACTACTACGAGCCCCAGGCATATGATCAAGACTACTATGATATTGAGGATGAGTACTACAACCCACATATGGAAATACAGAATGGAGGAGAATATTATGATGATGGTTTGGACTACTATAACACATATTCTGCACAACCTCAAATGGGCTACTACCCAGAGGAAATGGAGTACTATGGCCAACAGCACCTTATGGATCCACGTTATACTGATAATATGGAATATTATGATGAGGACGAGTATCTTATAGACGAAGGTTATGATCCTTATGGAGATGAAATTGAGTTTTATGACCAGGGTCAGTTTGATTACTTCGAAGACCCTCAGGAATTCTATGGCAATCTATATGGTGAAGTTGGAGCAACTGATCCGTACATGAATTCATATGGAGCTTATGAAGACCCATACCTCCAGGATTACCAGTTCAGTTACAGTGAATCAGGCGTCTCTCCGTATCTTGAATCTTCCTACAACATGTACCAGCCATATGGTTATACTATTCATGATGTCATGGAGGGTGATGAGTTTAATGATATAGATCCAATGAATCTTCAAGGAGAGATGTTCAGAGTTCCAAGGCCTCAAGTAAAACTTTTTGGTAAAGAAAGGATAGCAGTTGAAATTCCTCCATTGCCACAACAATATGATCCTGTAAATGTACCATTCATTTCTGGTCCACTCATGGATGGTGGGTTTCCTGTGCCTGTACAAACACAAGAGCTGTTGCACCCAGGGATACCCCAGATTCCCACACCAACTGCAATGTTAATTAAGCAAGCTAATAGTCCTCAGGGGTTTGTGAGCCCTAACATTCAGACTCCACATATGACACCCATGGCCCAAGGTGGTATGTTCCTTCCATCACCTACACCAAGCAGGAGGTCCATGGGAATGATGGCTTCCCCTGTACAAAGACCCATGTCCCCAATGTTAGCAAGAGAAAGATTTACAGAACCATTAATGGATGTGGGGCCTCCCCAAGTTCCCATGCAGAGACAAAGCTTTCACGCTTCTCCTCAGCCCTCCATACAGAGAAGACAGAGTCCCTCTCCACAGCCTTCCATACGGAGATTTGGGGCTAGGGATCTGCCTCCATCTCCAATAAGAGGAATGTCATCTCCACATGTTCAATGTCCATCTTCCCCATTTGGACAAAGGAAAGTCAGCCCACCTGCTTCTCCAGTAGCCTTTCGTCGTTTCCAGCCTCAGGCCTCATTCATGGAAGCCAGGTCTTCCCCGATTCCTATGGCCCGGCAAATGCCTAGTCGAATGCCTTCATTTCGCACAAGCCATCAAGCTCCTGCTCATGGTTCCATCCACAAGCAAAGCCCACCCCATTCTCCCCGTGCCTCAGTAAGGAGACAGAGTCCAGTTCCTTCCCCATCAATAACTCATCGTCCATTTGGTGCAAGAAAGCTTCATGGTTCCGCATCACCTCCTAGGCAAATAAGCCCTCCAGCCTCTCCACAAATGGGCAGGCATCCTATGGGTAGCGTTCAGCAGTTGGACTTCAATAGGCCACGTTCCCCATTTGCAGCTCAAAGATCACCTACACCTTCACGGAGAAGTTTTGCAGTTGGTTCAGAATCTCCTCGACCTCCACTGCCTGCTGGACGAAGTTCACCATCACCCAACTTTTCTCGTAGGTCCACCCGTCTTATGAGGAACCCACCCCCATTCGGGACACCTGGTGGTCAAATGCGTGGAATGGGACGTCCAAATATTCCCATGGGAACAGTAAAACCATCTGTGGGTCAAATGGGTCGTTTGGGCACATCAACCAAAAAAATGCCTCCATCTCGAGCATCCATACGTAGCAACAGATCGGTCATGGCACAGGATATCAGAGCTTCGCCAAAGCTTCCAGGTCAGCATCCTGGAATGGGGATTCCCCCAGGACGAGCAAGTCCCACACGGAATACACAAAGACCCGTTGGCCTTGGCCGTCCTCTGATGGCCAGGCAGTCTCTGAGGCGAGGACCCCCTTCACCACAGCCTTCTGTAAAGCACATTGGTCCTAAATCACCCCAACCTTCCATTAGGCACATGCCCAGACCAACCTCCCCTCACCCCTCTATCAGACATGCTTCACCATTACCAATGCGTACTCCTTCCCCTCATACATCACCCATACCTATTATCTCAAGTCCCTTTCAAAATGTTCAGATGTCTGAGGCATATCCTTATCCTACTGCAGTAGAAACAGTCCCTGTGGAATTTGATCAAATGAGAAATGTGCCTCAGGCACCCATGGTTGCTAGTGCTTTACAAAATCAAAGTATTTACAATGCCTCTTTTAACTCACCCTTCCAACAACCTATGCAACCTTATGTCCCTGAAGTCACTGGTATAGAACAATTTCCTGAGCATCCATCTTCACCCTACATATCAAATACATTACAAAATCCAAATTTGCTTAGCACTACTTATACTCCAGTGCCTCAAGTAGCTCCAGTGCCACAAACTGTTCTACACCATTACCCTGAGACACTAGCATCACCTGTTTTATCAAATGCTTTACAAAATACTCAAGTCCGTGAAGCATCATTTGTCTCACCACTGCAAAGACCAGGCTCTCCATATGCTCCTGAAATGGCACAGCTTCCTGGCTCACCATCATTACAGCCATCAATGTCACCATATGTTGTTGAAGCAGACGTTCTCGGACAGGGTATAGGTCTGCCTGCATCTCCAACACTGTCTAGTGCAATTCAAAATCCTTACCTTCATAATGCCTCTTACAAAACAGTTCTACCAATGCCTTCTTCCCCTTACTCTTCAGTTGTGTCACAGTATGACTACATAGAAGGGCCAGGCTCTGGCCCCCTCCTTACTAATGCTCTTCAAAACCCCAATGTTCGAAATGCTTCTTATCAAACACATTTACAAAGGAGAGGATCCAGATATGGCCAAAGTCCAAGGAGATCACCAGTTGTCTCAAACGCTATGCAAAACCAACAAATCCGGAATGCTTCTTACCAAACACAACTGTCTCAATCAAGGAAAACCCATTCTTATGTTCCAATGGGTGGTTATACCCAAAGCCCTATTTTGTCAAATGCACTGCATAATCCTCAAGTCCGTGGTGCCAGCTACAATCTGCCAGGTAGCACACTGGTACATGGCAGGCAAATGGTGGCTCCAGCTACCTCTCCAATGCTCAGTAATGCTTTACAAAATCAACAAGTTCGGAGTGCTTCCTACAGGCTTTCTGATGGGACCATAATAAATATGGAGCCCCAGCTACAACAACCCTTTTCACCAAACATCTCTAATTCCTTAAATAATGCAAACATACGATATGCTTCTTATAGACTTCCAGATGGTACTATAATCACCACAGACCCGCTTCAACAACAGCATCAACAATCCGCTTCTCCAAATCTATCCAGTGCTTTGCGAAATCCAAACATTAAAAATGCTTCCTACAGACTTCCAGACAATTCCATTATTGGAGATTACCACCAAAGGCCAGTTTCTCCCAATCTGTCCCGTGCACTTAGAAACAATAACATTCGAAATGCATCCTATAGGCTGCCAGATGGAACGGTTATTTTTACAGAGCAGCAACCAACTTCTCCAGCTCTGTCAAGTGCACTTCAAAACACGATTATTCGAAACGCATCCTATAGATTAAGTGATGGCACGATCCTTTTTCCTGAGTCAAAGACTACCTCCCCAAATTTAACACGTGCACTTCAGAACACCCAGATGCGGAATGCTAGATACAGATTACCAGATGGGTCTATTATAACCACACAGCTTACCACCCCTTCCCCTAATCTGGCAAGTGCTTTGCAGAATCCAAATATGCGTCATGCTAGCTATAGGCTACCTGATGGCAGTATAATCAGTGCTAATCCAGTACTCCCACCAAGCCTAGCGAGTGCCCTTAAAAATGCGCACATCAAAAAAGCCTCCTTTAGGCTTCCAGATGAATCAATATTTTTAAATAACAAACCCATCAGTCCAAACCTAGCAGAGGCCTTGAAAAACCCAAACCTTCGCAAAGCCACATACCGACTACCAGATGATTCTATTTTATATGCGGATCCTCATAGTTATGCCACCAATCCCAAACTTTCAAAAGCCCTTTTAAACCAAAATCTTCGTAATGCCCGTTACCGATTACCTAATGAATCCATTCTCATGCAAGGTTTTGCAGTTGCATCGTCACCTCAAGTGCAAGACGTTCTAAAAAACACTGCCCTAAAAAATGCCTCCTATCAGCTACCGTCAGCCCTATCTACGGTTACGGCATCTGGATTGATTATTGGACCGGACGGTAGATATGCAATTGTTTCCCCGCAAAGAAAAGGTGCTGAAGAGCATTGGGCTATGAATGCAAGGGAGGGACAAAGTGCAGAGGATGTCTGGGCTGCAGAGAAGGTTTTACCTCATGGGACTGTACAAAATCTTACCAAGTGGTCTATGTACCGTGACGAAAATATGATTGACCACATTCCTCTGCCATCATTTGGTGCTGGGCCCAGGGAAGGTGAGGTTCAGTGGGTACCAGATCGGGAAGGGGAGCCCACAGGCCACTGGTATGATAAGGTAACTCAGTTTACTTTTATTTTAAGTGACTGAGATGTCAATCTCCTAACTGTATAAGGACATTTTATAAAATGAAAACATGAAATGAAATGTAGTTTCATCAAGCATTCTTTATCTTAAGATTTAAAAAGCATTTCAGAAATCAGACACTACATATTCTGCTTTCGGGGTAGAATTTAGTTCATGTCAGATATATTTATAGATAATGAATTTAATTCACCAAACTGGTATAGTTTTACCTGTTGGTAATGATGGAAAGGTCACTGCTGAAAGTCTGTGTGGCGTTGAGGTTGCACAAAAGGCCTAGCCAAGCTTATCTATCTCTAGCAGGGTTTAGCTCTTTGAATACACGGGATATCAGATGAGATTTACACGACTGATTATATCCTTGCTCAGGTTACTTCCTTGACAGCTGGTATCTCTGCTTTGACTTGACTCACTGACCTAATTTGTTAAAGAGAACTTTAAAAGTCTGAATGAGTTGGGGTTACAATTAATGTTTATAATCAGATTATTTTAACACAAGGAAATTAATTGAAACGGTGACATGTTTTGCTACTAAAAGTGTAAGAATCTCAGTTATACAACTAATTCCTGTTTTGTCAATAGATGTACTCTATAAGAAGTCTGCCTACCATGAGTTACAGAGAGAAAAGAGAAGCTGATGGACTTGAGGACATGACACAGTTAGAGTAAGAAAATCAGAATAAGTATATGCACAAAGAAATACTCACAAAGCATTTATTTAATTCAATGACATTAAAATGTATGATCAACTATATCTTCTTCGTAGGGAATTGACAGAAGCAGCAGTTTTAATGAACTTGAACAGTCGCTTTGACCGGGAGCTCATATATGTGAGTCCATATACTGTTTCAAATGAATAATGGGTTTTTATTGGTCAGAAGGTTAAAATGTTTTCCATATGTTTCTATATAATTTATGTTGTAACTAATTCACAAGGATTTGTACTTATAGCAATGAAGAACATGTCATCATTGATATGGTATTATAGAGATATTTTTTTCAACACTGATGGAAGGAGTCTCCAGTGTCAGTGCTTCGTATTAGTCAGAAAGTCTTCAGACATCTAATCAAATACTTACTTATACTATACTTAAAATAAAATAAAACTGTGCTGTGGGCTTGTTTTCCACTCTATTTATTTTTTCCTAGACTTATATCGGCTGTATTTTGCTATCAGTGAATCCGTACAAGTTATTGAACATCTATGGAACAGACAAGGTCATGCAGTATAACGGCCATGGCTTAGGAGAAAACCCCCCGTGAGTGTAAAACTGAATCACACAGCTTCATTTACACAAAACTGTCACACAACTACACTGCTGTCTAAACAATATATTTAACGTTACTATAATTTCCCAATTTAATGTAGCACTAAAACATGCATTATACACTGACAAGAAATTTCATGATTAGTAGGAATTTTTGCTCCGTTAACTTATGTGTGAGAAAAAATATATAAATTCTAGCTTCTAAAAAAAAAAAAACCTGGATAATGTAGAATGAACATATACATATTTTTTATAATCATGATCATTTGACTCTGCTGCATATGCAGTCATTGGCTTTAGGAATAATGTTGAGCAATAATTGGTCATTAGAAACCGTAATGGTTTATTGGTCATGGAAACTATGATGATTGTGGGGAACAATAATGATCATTGATTGGTCATTAGGACAAAAATGATTGATTGAATGAATGATTGATCATTGATTAGTTATTGGCAATAGTGGTGAGCAGCGATTGGTCATTAAAACAGACACTATGGTGATTATTGATTTGTCGAAGAATAAGCATCATAGATTGATCATTGGAAACATTGATGAGCAGTGATTGTTCTTTAGGAACAATAATGATCATTAATTGGTTATTTGGAACTGTTGGGAGAGAGCACATCTCATATTTCTTCAACCTGCTGTTTTGTTCCTAACTGAATGAACTGATGGACACATCTTGTAATGTGAGAATAAGAGTGTTGGTGTGTTGTTTAAAGATAGAGTGACCTCAGAGACAGAAATGATACCTGCTGTATTTCAGGTTAGTTACATTTGACTGTCCCTAATAATTTAACAGAACAAGGACAGTACTGATGTGGTTCAGATGAAAAAAAAAAAAAATTTAAATAGGATTTAGGACCTGATTGTCTTTTTGGTTTGTTTGTGTTTGCTCCAGGCATCTCTTTGCAATTTCGAACCTTGCCTACACGACAATGATGGACGCCAAGCAGAACCAGTGCATTATCATCAGGTTAGCTATATATTTTGTATCGTGTATTTCAGTGCTTGATATCTTCTCATTATATCCTAAATAAAGTGAAATTTCCACACTTGAATATAGACCAACGTCTTGAATTTAAGTTGGGAACTGCCATGAAAACTTTCTCTTTTTTGCTATATTCAGCCAGGCTGTACGATAGCATGTGTGTAAAGTTTGAACCTCTTGTTGCTGTGTTGATGTTTCAGTGGGGAGAGTGGATCGGGAAAAACGGAAGCCACCAAACTGGTCCTGAGATACCTCACTGCCATACACCACGAGCGGAACGTCACACAACAGGTACTCCTCAAGCTGTGCTGTTTTCATTTTAATCATATCATCTTCAAGAGAGAGGAAAAAGAGTAGCTGATGAAGGAACACCTGATTATAGTCACTTCTTACCGAATAACTCGATTGTGTATTAGCATGAAGTGTTTATAGAGCGGTTCTGTACGGATGTTCATGTTATAATCGTCCTTCTTTGTTCTTATTCTTTACGCTCTCGTGCTCACAGATTGAGGTGAGATAAAATATTTTTTTTCAATTCTGAATTGTCGCTTGTAAATAAAATCAGTGCTAACTGGAATTCTCCAACATCAGATCCTGGAGGCAACTCCTCTGCTGGAATCTTTCGGGAATGCCAAAACGGTGCGGAACGACAACTCCAGTCGCTTTGGGAAGTTTGTCGAGATATTTCTGGAGGAGTGAGTCACTGCTTGGATGCTCACTTCATGAGCTCGGGATGATATACAATATATAACATATACATATCATATATAATACACAAAGTATATACACTGCCATGAAAAAGTATTTGCCCCTTTCTGAAAATGAGTTAGTTCATCAAACAAAATAAGTTCAAAGTTAAGCAAAATTTTTCAATTTTTCATTTATTAAGGGAAAAAAAGCTCTCCAAACCTACCTGGCCCTAATTACCCCTTAAACAATTTTCCTCTGGGATTAATAAAGTTCTTTGAATCTTGAACCTGATAACTGATTGTACCACCTTAGGCGGGAACAACAACACTACAATACAAGTGTTTGCGATAACTGGCTGTGAGTTTCACATTGCTGTGGAGGAATTTTGGTCCACACTTCTTCTCAGAACTGTTTTTATTCAGCCACATTGGAGGGTTTAACCTGATTATGGTCTTGCCACAGCGTCAGAATCAGATTTAAGTCTAGTGCAGTACTCCAAAACCTCCATTTATTTCTTTATTTTTTAACCATTCAGTGATGGACTTGTTAGTGTGTTTGGGATCATTGTCCTGCTGCATAACCGAAGTGCACTTCAAATCAATTCAAATCAAATTCAAATTTTATTTGTCACATACACACTCATACACAGTACGATATGCAGTGAAATGCTTACACGACTGCCAGTGACCTGTTAAACAATTAACAAGAAATAAGAAATAAATAGTTGAAACTATACGAAAATAGAACAAAATATATAAAAATAAATATATATATATATCAAAGAGAAATATATAAGAAATATAAAAACATACAGTGGAAACCTTAAACATTTTTGCTTGGGGATCAAATACTTATTTCCCTCATTGAAATGCAACTTAATTCATAACATTTGTATCATGTGCTTTTT
>JAQQZT010000010.1:21052834-21063736 GCA_030068275.1 Clarias platycephalus
GTGTGTGTGTGAGAGAGAGAGAGAGAGAGAGAGAGAGAGAGAGAGTGTGTGTGTGTGTGTGTGTGTGTGTGTGTGTGAGAGTGTGTGTGTGTGTGTGTGTGTAGAATAGAGTACAGTATAGTATAGAGTACAGTGGAGTACTGCACCAATTAAATAATAATAATAATAATAATAATATTATCATCATCATCATCATCATGATTGGGTCTCCAGACCTGCTGGCTTTCACGACAGACACAGATTTCCTGGAGGAATCGACAGAGTCACTCGGACTTCCCTCCGATCTCTCAGATCCTCTTTACCAGCACGCGGACGGCGCCTCTCCGTGGTCGAAGCCCTCTGCCGTTGGCTTCACTAAGGATTTCATTCTCATATCGGAGTTCTCAGAGCAAGTGGGTCCCCAGCCCATCTTAACCGTCCCGGACCAAACCACGGCGTGCGGATCCTTCGACCTGAACCAGTTTGCGCTCAGGATAATGTCTGTGGACTACCAGACGACGTTCGCGAGCCCCGCCGGGAGCGCGCATCCTAGACTGAGCTTCGTGGAAGACTCTAAAGTGGTGCTGGGGGATTCTCGAGAAGGCGCGTACGCTTACGTGCAACACTTAACGCTGTACGACCTGGAGGCTCGCGGCTTCGTCCGGCCGTTCTGCCTGGCCTACGTGTCCTCCGAGCAGGAAAAAATCATGCAGTGTTTCAGACAACTCTCGGCGGAGTTCTCCAAAGCGTCAGAGTGGCTGAAAACCGGGAACAGGAAGAACTTTGCCAACGAGGTGGACAAAAAGCTTTCAGACTTGGAGTATACTAGATTAATACTGCTGAGGGAGATGAACAGAGACAGGCTGGGCAGATTGAAAGTTGGCGAGATTAACGGAACGGAAATGGAAAAGAACAATAGCGGGAGCGGTGAACTGCTGCTGAACACGAAAGAAGAGGAATTGAAAGAGAAACAAGGCTTGTCGTTTATGGAAGTTGACCCGAACAACAGTGCGAGAGGTTTTTATAAAAGGAGAAATGAAGCAGAGTGTGACTCGGTTGTTGTGAGCAATCAAAATAAAAATAACAGATCAGAAAAAGATCAAGTGGTTGAGCAGCTTAATAATGAAACCAAAGAAGGCCAAAGTGCACCTATCAAGTGGGCGAATAAAGCGGACGAGCTGGCTCGCGTGGAAAAAGCCATCCAGGAACACAGAAGTCTTTTAAAACAAATCACCTCCTACCCAAACAGGAAGCTGAGAAACCCAGAGTTTTTACCCTACGAGCCAGACGACACCTTTCATTCTCTGGAGTCTGACCTAGACCCCGGCTCGCTGTACTCCTGGAGTCCTGATTCAGTGGATGAACACAGCGGTTACTCTCGTGATCCCTCACACACTCCGCAACTGGTGAGTCCGAGTGCGTGTCGACAGTTTGACAAGTGTCTGAAGAATCTGGATGAGCTGTGCGACACGTACTTCATGCAGCAGGCGAGGGAACAGCTCCGCTCCATCGAGAAGAGTTTCCGTGGCGACAATAGCTCCTTCGTCTCCAAGCAACGGACTCAGAATTTGCTTCGTCACCTCAAATCCACCAACTTCCTGTTTGAAGAGCCGTGTGATCTCGAGGCAGATACAGGTCAGCAGATATCCAGACAACACCCTCGGCTAGCACTGCTACAGAGCGACCCTGTAAGTCTGGACTCGTACATGTCATGCGTGGAAATGGTCCCGATCCGGCTTGAGCTCCAAAGAAATGGACCTGACTCGGTTCCGACCTCGCCAAGCGATGAATTGCCTTCAACACCAAACTTTCCAAACGAAGGAAACTGCAAGAATGAGGAGGTTCCTGTACCGATGAAGGACAGCATAAGCAGCGGAGAGAGTATCGAGGTGCTAGGAACGGAGAAGTCCTTTAAACCTCAAAGCACTCTTGATACCACGGAAACCGTTCTGCAGAAACCGGCATCTATCCTCTTTGAAGTACGGAAAAGGAGAGTGGTCACCCGACGGGAGAACAGCGAGGACAGCATTGAGGTGCTAAGCACTACAGATTCTATCATACCGGACGATTTGAGGGCGTCGTACCCTTCAGCTATCTGTGAGGAGACCCCGGAGCACGAAGAGGAACAGAACCACGTTTTGGTTCCGTGCAAAGACAAACCCCAGAGCTCCCCTAGCTCCCCCAGCACCCCTACAATAGTCATAAACCCACCAGATCCCCACATGACCCTGGACTTGTGTACTTTTGGTGGACTTATTCCTCTAAGTGAGCCGGGTTCTCTCCAGGACAGGCCGTTCCTGTTTCCATCAGATGATTTCTCAGACTGCACCAGTTTTCGAAGCCTTGGCTCCACGGGCTCTGCAGCGTCTCTCGACCTCTACAGGGATAAAAGTGCGCCCGGGAGTTGGAGAAAGAGAGGCAGGTCAGGACGTGCTGCCGTGAATTTCCTACGCCAGTTTTCGTTCGCCGTGCATGCCGTGTACAGCCTGCTGAGCGGCCGGACTTTGGTGGTCCTGGGCAGTGAGGAAAAATTGGTTAGACGCCTGGTCACCGCACTGACCATGTACACTCCTCATCTGGGGAGGAGCCGAGGAAACATCCAGCCCTGGATATCAAGTCCTTTGCAGATTACTGACCTGCTGAACTGGAAACTCGTCGGCTATAACAGGTATGTTAATTTCTAAACCTGCTCATTAGATTTTTTTCAAATTCTCTATATTATTATAACCTTTTTTTTTTCCAGATCGGCGTTTCCTCCGTGTCCCAGCATGCCACCTTGTCTAGCTCGCTTCAGCCGCTACCTCAGCGTACTTGACGTAGACCAGAAGACCTTACGCTGCCCGGCGTATAAAGGATCCCTGATTTGTCCGTTGGTGGAGGCGAGGATTCAGAGCATGCACGGCACCGCCTACTTCCTGTACGCGCAGAGTTTAATCAGCCAGCTCGTTTCTAGAGCGTTCCTCCTCACGTTCTCTCCAGTGGTCAGGCACGAGCACGTCCATAACGACGATATGAAGATCCTCCGGTACCTTTCAGAGCTGATCATGGAACACGTGACGGGAACCTCGCAGACGGTCCTGAGATTCAGCTACACCGCGAGCACGCTTTTCAAACACTGAAACTGATAAGAGGGTTATACTGCTGCTAGCCTCGGGAGGTGGGAGGTCTGGGAGATGAGTTACGCTGGTGGAATTCACAGTTCACCATTATTAAAGTTATTCTAAGAATATTTATTTATTGACTTCTCAATAATGCAAAAACAAGACGTCAACTTGGAGTTGACCTTTGAGTTGTTGGATTATACAAGGTGTGTAGTATTTATTTTAACATTAGCAAAGATTAGCAATCATCTGATTTCATTGTTCACTGCTTTTAAGTTATCTTTCATTTCAAAAAATACTTATTATATTATTGTTATACGCTTGTACAGTATTCTGTCCCACTTTCACCGCCCACTGGAGAAACGGTTTAAATATCAGGGCACGCTTAAAAAACACTGAACGCTGTAATCAGAGTAATCCTAAATCCCTAAATCCACGTCTCCTTGTGATTATTTTATTAAGTGCCAAAACACATGGACAAGCTCATATTGCACGATCCTTGAGATACTCTACATCCTTCAGAGTTTGTAACTCATTTTGCGCTGATAATGCACAGAGATAATTCACTGAACGCAGCTCAGGGGAAATCAGATTCTACTCAAAGGAAGAACCACATTAATTAGGAACACCTGTACACCTTCATCCAAACGTCCAGGCAGAAGAACAATGCATTTAATCTCAGCACGGTTGTAAAGAGCGGCTATGTAAGTTACCATAGACCTCCTGTCAGTCCGAAATCCGAGCAGATCAGCAGTTTCTGAAATGCTAACATCAGCCCATCTGGCTCCAACAAACCATGCAAACTCACTGACATCACACTTTTTCTTTTCCTCCACATTAGCTGAACCTACCTGTACCTGCATGATGTGCTGCTGCTGCTACATGACTGGATGCATGAACGCGTAGGCAGGTGTACAGAAGTAAAGAATTTCCCACTAATGTGTCCGAGTATAAATCTCATATGATATGATTTTGAACAGTTCATTTAGTTTTGTGTGTTATGAAAATGATGACTATGGTTTTAACCCTTCAGTGTTCTGCTCAACCGTTTGGTAGAGCACATTTTGAGTCACTATATTTTATTTGCAAAAAGGTATTGAAAACCTGATTGTTTCATCTCTACTGGTTATTTAAGTGGTGTTATTCATAACATTCATACTTTTAAGATTTGTCACATGTACCTTACAGCACACTGAAATTATTTTGTCGTAAATCACAAAGCTGGAGTCGGAGAGCAGGATCAGTCAGGAAACAGCGCCCCCTGGAGCTGACAGGGGTAAGGGCCTCGCTCAAGAACTCAACACTGCCTACATGGTAGTGCTGGGGCTCGAACCCCAAACATTTGAATCAGTAACCCATTGCCTTATCCGTTTGAGCCACCTCCTCCCATGAAGCAACATCTCAACCAATTGGAAGAGGCCAATCCTGGAGTATTTATAAAAACAATGATGAATGAATAAATAAACAAACCGATTGATTGAGGTATTGCCATTTATTTCCATTGTAATAATAATACAATTAAATAAAATCAATGCAATGAGGATATTAAAGGGTTAAACTGCCGATCAGTGCAGGAATACTGTTGTAATATTGAAAAGTCCTGATGGTTTGAAGGTCAGTTTAAAGTAAATACTGGTGTGTTAAAGTAGCACTGATGTTACACTGCTTTGAGAAATTCAGTGTGAAAGTGGAAAAGAAAATTTATTTTGTCAGAAGTTTTAATAATAAAATGAGCATATTTAAGTAAAGTGTCTCGTTTTTAATGCTGTTTTTTCCCCAGCGATTAACTGACAACAAAATGCACTTCAGAATGAATTTAGTTTTCTCGACTTTTATTAACCTCACAGCGGCGCGCTTGGGTTAATCTTAAATATAAAAATCTACAAAACTGAAGAATCTCACCTAGAGGTCAGATTTTATTTACATTTCTATCAGCTCACAAGATTAAGTCTTGTGAATCCACAGGTCAAAGTTCACCTCGATATACACGATCAGCTTGAAGAGAACAAATGCTTCTTTTCATGTCCCACGACCTTTAACCTCCCGTCAATAAGCTTTTCTGCTGAAATGTCGAACCTCCAGGCGTCTCCTTTGTGACTGTTCGGTTTAACTAAAACCAATCCTGAACAACCTTATTAGAATAATTCAATAATCACAAAGAGAAAAAGACTTAAAGTGTTAATAATAATAATCTATATATTATATAATAAAACTTGTATGGTTTGTCTGAGCATCGAAGATATTTGTGAAAAAAATAACTTGGCGGGATGTAAGATGAGTAACAGAAAACATTAAGATGGTGTATATCATAATAGTTAATCTCAAAATCCAGCAGATGGCGCTGTACACTGTTTAATATGCGCTTTATGTGTGCGCAATTAAATTCCATGAGACCAAAGTCACGGGTACGTCTAGTCATGATAATAAACCCACCTAAACCAAAAGTACGTAAAACAAACTTTAATGTAAATTTTTACTTCAAATATAAACATGAAAAGTGGGACGGAATGTACAGTCACCGCGTCGACTCTACACAGTCCGGCTTTTTATTTACATCGTGTTTTTAAATCCTCATGTAAATCTGTCTTTTGAGATGCAACGCTAAACTGGCGCAGGGCTTCTTTAAAAAAAAAATATATATATATATATATATTTTTTGCCCGATTCATTTGACGTCACATCACACACAAGCGGTGAGACGTCTTTCATAACACACACACACACACAGACACACAGACGTTATTGTTGCAGGCCCCACTGATTCATCTGCAGGAGGATTTGCTGTTTCTCCGCACTCAGACTCGACTCCTACACAAAAGAGAAAACACAAAGTCTGTGATTGTTGTGACGTCAAATAAAAAAAACTTACTCTACAGTCAAGAATTCACGCAGTTAGGAAGTCCTGAAGATTTTTATTAAACACAGAGCTCTCTGCAAATCTAAAGCTTTAAACAAGGATGTGATTAGGGGACACACCCCTAATATCTTTATAGAGGTTGGCCTCACGTTGTGCTACACTGCCCCCTTCTGGTTATGACAGTTGACAACGTATACATACACACGTACTATAACGCAGGCTTCACCCTTAAACCTGCACCTGGACTCGGTTTTATAAACGAGTGTGAATATAATAAGATTTCTTACGCTGACTTCAAGCATTCGTCTGAGGTGATACTGCCACGGGTGCTCGAACCTGCGTTAGGACAGAAAGAGAGAGAGAGAGAGAGCGACAGATGAGGTGTTTAGACACAAACACAAGTGGAAACAGAAACTAACTAACAGGTTTGTAGATGTTCCATGTACGGAGACCCTAAAGGGACAGGGGGGGAGGGGGATCTGTTTAAGGGGGGAATCTGGAGAAAAACCCTGACCACGTGACTCATTTCCGGATCAATCCTCCAGCACCAAAATAAAAAACAGGGCTCCAAGTACAAACTGAACGTCTTTATATTTTAGGCCGAGCCGACAGTAACTCTCTCCATGACTGTTTAACATCGCGTGTGTGTAAATCTAACCTCAGCTTTATCCTGTTGTTCGTTTGCTGCTGCTTCTTCTTAATCTATTTTTAAGCTTTAAGGTGCATCACTGACGCTCACTAGAGACTGGATCAGTTACACTCCCCCTCCCGGTCAAGGATCAAGTCTGGAATTACTGCCACCTCTTATATCTCTACGCCTGAAGAGTCGCAGGTCTCGCCAAAATGTTCTCACAGTAACTTGACTCGGGTCTCATGTCCTGTTTTTTTTCTCCTCTCCATTTTTGTTTTCTTGGTGTCCCATGTTTCCCCATCACCTTTTTTGTCTTACTCAGATTTAAAAAGAAATACATTTTCCCACCTATGAGCCATGACCCGGTTTTATTTTTATTTCTCAGATTTTTGTTTTCAATAATATCTATTCCCCACATGTCCCTTATCGAGCTCCGTACTCACGAAATTACAAGTGAATGAAAGTTCACAGGCCTGCTTTAATCTTTACATTGTAGAATATCTTAAAAAAACACCACGGCAATTTTAGATAAATCAATGTAAAAAAACAAAAAACTAAAAAAAAAGAGACAGTAAAATCTATTAAAGTGAATTCATGAAAATCACTTATTTTAATAATAATTTAGAAGGAAGAAAACTAAACAAAAAACAAAGCAAAAGTGTGTGTGAGTGGTGTGTGTGTGTGGTGAGTGTGGTGTGAGTGGTGTGTGTGAGAGTGTGGTGTGTGTGTGAGAGTGTGGTGTGTGTGTGTGATTAGTGCTCACTCGTTCCACTGAGACAGCAGCTGTGTGACGGAGGACGTGTTGGGATGGAGAGACACGCTGGGCTCCAGGAAGAACAGACACAGGAAACTGGCGATGAAGAAATGATCAGCCGTGTCCTGAACTCTGGAAGGAACAAAAATAAAATAAAATAAACAGACTTCAACAGTGTATAAAAGTGTTCAGCTGTAGAAATACACACACACACACCTGAGGAGCCAATGGAAGATTGATCACATCCAAATACTGAGTAAATACAAGCCTAATATGTTTATAATGTGTGTGTGTGTGTGTGTGTGTGTAAACAGATGAAGCGTACCGTAAGATGGATTTATACTGTCTGTCCACGAGCTCGTCCAGAATCACACGGAATAAATCCTGAAGTGTTTGTGGCTGCACCAGGAGACAGCTGAACAGCCAACGCATCACCCAGGGGTTTGACTACACACACACACACACACACACACACACACACACACACACACACACACACAGTGTTAACACAACTAAAAACTACAAGTCTGAATGAATGTAGAGTGTGAGGAGGAGGCGGAGTTACTTTGAAGGTCAGGATGACTGTGAGGGTGGGTTTGAGTCGTGAGTGCAGGAGACGCCACGCGAACGCCTGAGTGGCCAAGAGCAGTAACGCCTGGTCCGGATATCCCTAAAGACAGGAGAAACAAGAGACTCGCACTTCAACACGACTCAACAACAACCTCACACAACCTCACAGCGCGGGATCTCAGGCTCACGTTCTGAAAGCTCTTCGGGATCTGGATGCGCGAGGTGCGATTGAGCTCGCTGAGGATTCCCGTGGCCATGTCCCTGGTCCTCTGAAACACCAAACACACACAAAGTCAAGTCTCAATGTTTCTACAGCGATGACGGCACGTTAATCAGCTCGATGATACTCACGATCAGGAAGTTGTAGTCGGGTTCTGGGAAACACGAGCCGGATGGAGCGGAAGAGGACGACACGTTGACGAATTTCAGCACTTTAATCCAGCTTTCGGACTGCAAGAGAAGACAAAAAGGAAAAACAATAATAATAATAATAATAATAACATAATCAAGAGAACTTTTCCAGCGACAATGAATTCTGAGTTTTAAATGTATTTTTTTCAGTCTGTTTCCCACAATGCCTTTCTGTGTCAGGTCATCCTAAAGAGAGATGCAGCTGCACTTTGATGTTTTAGTGTGTACACGCTGCTCAAACACATCAGCTCACTCGACTAATACACGAATCAACACCGTCACCTCAGAAATCTACAACTACCCGAGTTTACCCCTGTGTTAACCCTCCTGGCTGGCTCGCCATATTAGTTCTAACGCATATAGCTAGAACTAGCAACGCATCACCCTGTAACGTCAAACATAACAGATTATATCTCTATCAAAACCTGCTTAGAGCAGTTTATTTTGTTGATTTAATAATAAATAGTATCTGGTACTCACATGTGCAAATACTGCATTATTACAGTACACGACTCGGAGAGCAAACTTCAGCACCTCGATCCTTTTCGGCAGGTTCGATCCTCCTGAACACACACACAGTGTAGAACATGCGGTGACCACCGGAAAGCTGCTTTTAACCACACTACACCGCTAATGAATCACGTTCTTTAACATATGAACATATGATCTGGATCTGAACTACACAGCACACATGTCCTTCACAAACAGTTTGATGAGAATTCATTTATTTATTGTGTTTAGTTTTATTAGATTTATTTACCTTCAACAGGAGTCCACGTGTTACTCAGTAAAGGGTCTGACTGGAGCGTAGTGAAGGTTTGGGAATAAGTACTGAACTCGACCTGCGGTGGCGGCGGTAACCATTGGGGGGCGTGGCCCGATATGAATATTCTAAGATAGCCACAGAACTGGGAGGGACTGAGTTTAGAGGCGGGGCAGGAGGATCCGTACGTGGGGTTGAGCAGAGCGTTGGTCGCGCCAGTATAATCGCCAACCTACACACACACACAATTATTTCTTCACCATGTTTACAATGGGGCGTTTACAATCCCCCCCCCCCCCATTAAGACATCATATGATAATATTTACCGCCCTATCGACCACACCCCCTACCCCCTCAGTATTAACGGTTTAACTAAATCACCCCACAGTGTCCAGGTTGGCCTTCTATCAGACTAAAGCACTGTTTACTTTAAGGTGGACATTATATTAGAGATCATGGATACCTTGCACAGATACAGTGGAATCCAGTCCCTCATTATCTGCAGCCTGTATCACAGAAAAAGAGAAACAAAAAGATGAACCGCGCTCTATCTGATGCTCGGCGTACATTACTGTGAGAACGCGGGACTCACTTGGAAGAGCTGTCACTTTTCACCACTTTAAGGTATCGAGCCAGTTCACGAAACCTGAAGAAACCAAAAAGAGCTCGAATCAGTCCGAGTTCGTAAGAGTACAGGACTGTGACTGTGACGTCCTGAGGAAAAATTCACACGGTTATTTCAGAAATGCGTCTTTCTTTTCTAACCTGCTCTGCTGCTGGAGTTTGAGAACCCGGGTTCTGACCACCACCACCGCTTCATGCAGCGTCTCTGAACGCCGACCTTTCACCTGCCTGATCCCGGTGACGTTCTGACCCTTCAGAACCGCCGAGAGCAGATGATCGTCCCAGGGAAGCACGTTCAGGCTGCAGAGACAGACATGTTTTAATCTCAGTAACGGTCTCAGCTGCTGCTGGTCTTTTTGTTGTTGCTCTCGTTGTTAAATAAAGCACTGCTGGTAAAGTTTCAGGTTGTATAACCCGGTGCACTTTTTACCAGGTTCTGAACTTCCTGAGGTCAGGAGGAAGGGGAAGAATTCCGAAGAAGTCCTGCAGGTGCTTGACGAAGAAGGCGGGAAAGTCGGCGTTGACTAACAGAATCTGCACCGCTGACATCGCTCTAAACAAAACAAACAAAACCTTGTAAACAAAATAAATCAGAACAGAATTATGTTTTTGTTTGTCGTCTTCTAGCAACACGTTAAACCTCGACAAACATTTTAAAATAAAAAACAAACGAAATATATATTTTTTAATTATGTAAAATTAAGTTTTTTTCTTTTTAAATCAAGATTTTTTTTTTGTTTTTAAATATTTCTTGCACATTCTCTTCACTAGCTGAAATCAAAACATTAATATTAAACACTGGTTATCTGTATTTATTAGTAGAATGTCAAAGTGACAAATCTAACACTTTACACCCGACACTGATGTTGATGAGGACGTGATTAAACACACGAGGTCACCCGCGTGGACGTGCCGCTACGCGCATCATCACGACTCCCTCACCTTCTCTCCTATACCTAATAATGTGGACAGGCTTTTACCTGCTGACATTTTATATATGTACAGATGGTCCTTACTCTATCTAAAAGTTTGTGCACCCAGTGGGCTTCATACAGCGGAAATTTACAGACTCACAGAAAGGGAAGCAGAACGAGTTGAAGGGACAGACAGTGAACACACACACACAAGAGCCTAATTTTTAACGGCCATAGTGATTTGGGATACTGTATATGGCAATTGAAAAAGAATGCATTTTAGTACAATGCAAATACA
>JAQQZT010000010.1:21117825-21130111 GCA_030068275.1 Clarias platycephalus
GTGTAAGCATTTCACTGCATATCGTACTGTGTATGACTGTGTATGTGACAAATAAAATTTGAATTTGAATTTGAAATGCTGAACCAAAGTCAACATACAACACACTTATTCCTTTGTTTTGCTGGTCCAGATTTGTGAAGTGCAATATAGAGAGTGTCTTCTGACAAGTTGCTATATATATATGCAAAATTTGGTCCCGATCTGAAGAAATTATCATTTTGATGTGTGATAATTTTAGTCACTTAAAGCACCTTATCACAATAAGTGTAAGAGTAACTGATTCATTAAGGCTTGCTTTTGATGAATCCTTGAATCCTGGACGAGCCACCCAATTTCTTCATGACCCAATTCGTGCACACCATGCTGCTGTCACTGTACAGCTTTGGGGTCAACATGTTGTCTGACTTCGGGGACACCATTCTGGAACCATCGTCTGGCTTCGGTTACACTGTGCTGGCATTACCACCTGATTTTTAGGTTGTAATGCCAACACTAAGCGTTTCCCAAAGGCCCAAAAAGCAGTGCCTCTTGTCCAGACCCATTGTCTGTCCCAAAATCCATCTCTGTGCCAAACGCTGGCCCAGTGCTCATGCCAGGTTCCAGCTCAGACCCAGTTCCCTGATTACTAATCAAATCTAATGTTAATCTTCATAGAGTCCTTATTTCATTAAAACACTCTTCACTAACTGCCCGGGTTCGATTCCCAGCCAGTGCCCAAACCCCAGCCACTGGATGCAGTGCCGGTCCCAAGCCCGGATAAAATGGGAGGGTTGCGTCAGGAAGGGCATCCGGCGTAAAACCTGTGCCAAGTTGTAGTGCGGACTGGGTATTCCGCTGTGGCGACCCCTTGCCGGGAGCAGCCGAAAGACCAACAACAACAACTAACTAAGTGAAAAACAAGACCTACTATTACACCAAGTGGCCAAGGGTTATGGCCAGAGGGCAAATAGGGCAAAAAATCACTCCTTCCCACACTCTCGATAAACACAGCAGCTGACAAGATAACAAATAATAACAGGTTTAATTGCACCAGATTTCCACAAACAAAAGCAAAATGTAAGTGCAAGAAGTGTGTCTGATGTACAGAACCTGTTCTAGTGTAAGATATATTGGAAAGATTTATGGCTGTCCACGAACATAAAATCATTTAATATTAATTATCCTACCTCAGCGCTGTTAAATACTGCATTCTGATTGGTCAAAGGGCATAACATCTTTTTAAAGCACTCAGCTGTAATTACCTTTAATATAATTAAGATAAGAATTACCTGATCAGATTGAATATCAACCTAAGACACTACAGAAGTAGTTAAGTACAACATTATTGTCATTGCATAGTACAGATACTCAATAACCAAATGCAGATTTGTAATTACCAGAAGTGCAAATAGTAGTGTATACACAACAGTGCAAATATTGGCATTACAGTATGAAAGTGAAAGTTAAATAAGTAGATTTTTTTTTTAAAATAAATAGTGTGTCATATGGCTATGCAGTGAGTATATGCAGTTAATTACGGAATATATAGTGATATACAGCGGAAAAGGGGGATATAAGCAGGTAATGTGCATCAACATTTTGCAGGATTTGTATGCATATGCGTGTAGCACAACCAGCATTAACCTTCTCATCACTTTAATCTACACTATTTCTTCTCAGCCTGCACATCACTCAAGATCTGCAGGTTTGGAATTGTTCTAACCCAGTCCTCTAGTCATCACAATCTTGCCCTTATCAAAGTCACTCAGATCCTTATTCATGCCCATTTACTCTGCTTCCAGCACATCAACTTCAGGCAAAAAGTCTCATTTGCTGCCTAATATATCACACCCAGCACACTGGACTATTTACACCCTGTAACTTTTAACATCAAAGTAAACAATATAACCCCCCCCCCTCCCCCCCTCCCCCGCCTCCTAAAAATAACTTAAATAAACTCAATCAGCTAAAGCTAATCACCTTCTCACCTTCTCTAAGAGTCCAGGGATATATACAAATCCACAGATATTCTATTATATAATGATGGTAGCGCTCATCTTCACACATTTCAAGAAGGTCAGCAAAGAAGCCACTTCTTTCTTTGGGGTGACGTCATTTTACCCCAGTTTCTTTTCCCATTTTCTCTGATGAATCGGAAAAAAGCTTGTCTACTGTGTCATGCCAAGAGTAAACTCACAACATTAAAAAAAAAACAAAAAAAACACTCACAATGTTGTCTAAGAACACAGTCGTGAATAAAGAATGTCTTTTCCTGCATGATGGAGCTCCTCACCATTAGGCTAAAGTCATAAATAAGTGTCTCGGGGAACAAAGCATGGACTCCCCAGACTTCCCAGATCCTCAAGCGGCGGGTGGACAAACAAAAACACACAAATCCTGACAAACTCCAAGCATTGATTATGTAAGAATGGGCCGCGCCATCAGTCAGGGTGTGGAACAGAAGGTGTGTGGGACAGCATGTCAGGGTGAAGTGTAGAGAGGTCTTTAATAAGAAGATCAATACTGTAAACACTGAGTCTTTACATAAACTTAATGTAATTGTCAATAAAAGCCTGTAATGACATGTTTGTAATCATAGTTCATTGTATTTTGGCCCGCGGCTGTATAAGCATGGTCCAATGTATCGTTCGCTTTAGTAGATCAGGAGCCACGCCGGGCTGCCACTGTTATGGATTTAACCTCATGACTATAAATATAAAATACTCAGCCACTGTGATCAGTGCCAGTCTCAAGTCTGGAGAGAACAAAACAGGTGGGTTGAGACAGGAAGGGCAACCGGCGTAAAGCCCTGTAACAAATCACTGACGATCGAATGATCAGATGTGGCGACCCCGAGAAAAGAAAAAATCCCAAGAAAAAACTATTTGCACATACTTGCCTTTGTAAACTTACTAAAGCTACGTTCACATCACCAGCCTGAAGTGACTCAATTCCGATTATTTACACTAATGTCACATAGATCTGCTTTTTATATCTGTCTGAACACACTAATCTGAGTCACGTCTGTACTGTATGTGGTCCTAGATCTGTTACATAACCGAGATGTGGTCATGTGACTTGAATGAGAACCGTCAGATTGGAATTCCTGTGACTTTGTGCCTCTGCGCATGTATAATCAGTCAGTGAACCGTCATGACAAGCAAATCCGATCTGACCAAAAAACTTTGAATTGGACAACATGGCTTATAATGTGAACTAAGTGCTAGGATTATTTTATCTGTTTGTGTTATATCTACTTACAAATCACCACTTATTGACAATCACATGTACAGGTCACACTTATTGCTGGGTGATCATGGTCACCACTAGGGGGCAGAGTTATATTTACATACAATGCCTTGCAAAAGTATTCATATCCTTGAACTTTTCCACTCTTGTCATGTTACAACCACAAAGATAAATGTATTTTATTGTGATTTTATGTGACAGACCAACACAAAGTGGCACATAATTGTGAAGTGGAAGAAAAAATATTAATGGTTTTAAAAATTCTTTAAAAAAAATAAATTTTGAAAAGTGTGGCGTGCATTTGTACCTTGTCAATACTTTGTAGAACCACATTTTGTTGCAGTTACCTTTGTGGTCCGTCTCTACCAGCTTTGCACGTCTAGAGAGTGAAATGTTTTGCTCATTCTTCAAATAGCTCAAGTTCAGTCAGACTGGATGGAGAGCATTTTCAGTTTTCAAGTCTTGCCACAGACTCTCAGTTGGATTTGAGTCTGGACTTTGACTGGGACGTTCTTACACATGAACCTGCTTTGGTCTAAACCATTCCATTGTAGCTCTGGCTGTATGTTCAGGGTCGTTGTCCTGCTGGAAAGTGAAGCTTCTCCCCAGTCTCAAGTCTTTTGCAGACTCTAAAACGTTTTCTGTCCCTGCTGTAGAAAAGCATCCCCACAACATGATGCTACCACCACCATGCACTTTATTAGAAATGTATTCCGTCGCACATAGTGTTTTGCACCTTCTTCCACATGTTTGCTGTGTCCCCCACATGGCTTGTCACAATCTGTAAACGGGACTTCATGGCTTATGGCTTTCTTTGAACAATGCCATTCTTCTTACCACTCTTCCATAAAGGCCAGATCTGTGGAGTGCAGGACTAATAGTTGTCCTGTGGACAGATTCTCCCACCTGAGCTGTGGACTTCTGCAGCTCCTTCACAGTTACCATGAGCCTCTTGGCTGCTTCTCTGATTAATGCTCTCATCACCCGGGCCTGTCAGTCTAGGTGGACGTCCATGTAGGTTTGCAGTTGTGTCGTACTCTTTCCATTTTCGGATGACGGATTGAACAGCGCTCCGTGTTAAAGCTTGGGATAGTTTTTATAATCTAACTGTGCTTTAAACGTGTCCACAACTTTATCCCTGACTTGTCTGGTGTGTTCCTTGGGGTTCATGATGCTATTTGTTCACTCTGTAGACTTCACAGATCAGCTCGGATTTTAATTAAGTTTATCTCACATGGACTGAGTTGTGGTAATCTGTAAACCTATTATTTCTAATAATTACTAACCAAAAATGTCCACAAGGGTAGTAGTCGTGACAGTGCTTGGACCCCATAGACCGCAGCTTTACTTGATATTGTTTTCCTTTACTTCACCTGCAGGTTCAGACAACACCACAATAAAAACAACAACACAATAACGAATGTACCAACAGCAACTTTATTTCAAGTGTGACATGATTTTGGCACTGTTGTGGTTCTTTCTAAAGTTCATAATAAAGTTATCATGATCTCAGTCTTGCATTAAGTCGACGCTTAGAGACTCCGATGATCTCCGTTTGCGTTTGTGTAAACAGTAGCGTGTGAAATGTTAGCATCCATCATCACAAGGTAACGTCACACATCACAGTACAGTGGGATGTTCTGCCACGTGGGTCTTAAAGAGTGTGATCTCGTCCAGGTGGCAGAGTGGCATTTCCTTGATCAAGTTCCCGAGGTCCTCATGGAGAAGCGGGTACACCACCACGCTGAGGGCCGGCCGGGATACAGACAGACTAGAGGAAGAAAACGACAGAAGTGTTTAACACCGGGTCTCGTTGTTGAGATACGTGAGATTTATCAAACCAGGTTATTCAAGCATATGTAATAAAGAGGGACTTTATGGCAGAGAAAAAACAAGCAATATCAAGACTCAAAGCCGAGACGGGACAGAATTGGGCGGAATGCATCAAAGCATGTGTTTAAGACACTGTTAACAAATGATCAATGTTAAAATATTGACATGACTAACACGGACCGGCTGAGCAGTGCACTCTGCAGTGTTTTACAGGACACGAGGGTGCCTCCGGTAAACATGTGGAACACCATGACGTCCTCACAGTGCTGCATGAAACCGTCAGCGGCCGCGTGTTGGAACGTCCCGTGGCGCGAGACGAGACAGAGGCGCTGCAGGAGGCGACAGTGAGCGAGCGCTTCAAAGAAGGACGAGTTGGCGCTGAAGTACGGCTGCTCCAACCTGTCGAGACACACACATCATCGATTATTGACTTTAAATTTCAACATTAAACAAAAGTAACTGTGTGTGTGTGTGCATGTTTGTGTTCACCTGAACAGCCTGAGCTGTTTGCAGTGTTTGAGCGCCTCCTGCAGAGCCGCTGTGTAATTCACAGTCTTTAAGGACCCGAGGTTAGCCAGAGATAACGCCTGAAGGTCTTTGCACCCCAGGGCGAGCTGGACGAGCCCGGTACCTTTCAGGACCCCCGGCAGGTGAGCCAGCGTAAGCCTGCGCAAAAATCGGAGCTTTCCCAACGCTGCAAGCTGGGCGTCTCCTACCTGGAAGGACCAGGGGCAGGCGGCGGGATCCTTGCGCATGGCTGGCTCGTATCTGGGCATGGCTGACAAGAAACCCGCCCCGATCAGCTCCAGCTCCACCAGATAGGTGCAGCCGTTTATTAGCGGGCGCAGGAAGGACTCTGCTTCACCTTCCTGTTCTTCCTTTAGACCGTCCGTGCTGTTAAGAGTAGGCTGGTAGGCTGGAACACCGACGCGGCGAGTCTTCTTCAGCCCGAGCAGTAGTGACTCAGAGGACAGCTTCATCGCTAAATCGGGTTTGTTGGCTGGTACCGGTGGCCCATGTGACAGCGCACACGCAGGCAGTGCAAGTGAACGTAGATGATTAAAATGCCCGAGGGCGCCACAGAGATGCCCATCCAGCTTATCCGGAGTACTGTGGTGGTAGTGTGTGGAGGACAGATTGAAGTGGGTAAGTTTGGGGCACAACTCGGCAAGAGTCCAGACGCCCTCGGCGTCCACTTCCTCCTCGGATTTACCGCGCAGATTGAGGCTGCGCAGGGGTGAAAGTTCGCACCCGGCCCCCAGCAACACACACAGTGGCTCAAATCCCCCAGTCCCACACCGTGACAGGTTCAAGTACAAAGGACAACCTTTTACTAAAACCTGCCTCAAGGCGGCGCTGTCTAACCATGTGTGAGGAAGCTGGAAAGCACTGAGCGCCCTCCCAGCTGACAAAATGCCCTCGTTTAGTAAATAAGAGAAACCAGGAAAGTGCGGTGCAGAACCAGGGATGGCGACAACCAACCCAGTGAGGCTCTTGGGTACACACATTCTAAAAGCGGCCAAGTAGAGACTGAGCAACTCGCGGTTGACCTCGCCAGGTGCCAAGTGTGCGGAGAACCATTGCAGGTTGTGGTAGCGCGGCATGCTGCTCTGCCCCACTATCAGTTGGAGGCGCGCGGTGCGCTCATGCCAAGCCTCGGCCACTTCCAAGTACAGACTCAGGCTCTGTAACGCACTGCAGCATGGCACCACACCGTATGAGGGCGTCAGGAGGGTCTGTTTCAGCTCGCTGAGCTGCGCCAGTGTCGCTCTGCCATCAGTGCCCAGCTCCTGCAGGTCAAATCCTGGCCCAATGTCGAGCGCCAGCGAGCGCAGCAGCCGCAGCGAGCCCAGAAGACGCGAGAGACGCGCAGGAGTCACACGCCAGCCTGATACATCTAACCGGACGAGTCCAACGCAGCGCGTTACAACGTCCAGCGTATTACAGGCCAACCAATAGCAGCCGCTCGCATCCAGAGTTTGGACATCGCGACAAAGCTCCTTCAGCACTCGCTTCACAGCTTCATCAGACGCCTGCGGGACGGAGCACAAAACAGTAAAACAACGTTAACAGTGAACGGTTACACAAATGAAGGTCTATCCTGGTTTCAGTGCTCACTCTGTACTCTTTACGGAGCTGTACGTGAGAAATCAGGCTCTTGTCCTGACACAGGCTTTGAAGTTTGCGACAGACGCGGCTCACGCTGAGCACCAGGTCGTGACTGGGTATGTAGCTCAGGATGTGCAGCAGGATCTCGTCGGAGAAGTCGGAGATGGTGACGAAGGATTGAGAGATGCTCTCCGGAGAGCACTGAGCCTGAAGAGCAGAAGGACAATGATTAAGGTAAATACATTAACATCACAATACATTGTGATCACGATTAAGGTAAATACATTAACATCACTTTAATCACAATGTCCATCTGTCGCTTTAGTCTTACACAAACATCCGTCATGTCGTCTGATGAAATTCTGCCTCGGACGAATGACGCTGAGCAGCTGCGCTTCAGAACAACGTCAACATTAAGCAGCATTGTGTGACTACATTACTATCTGTAACATAGTCACACATTAACCTCAGATGACATGATCAGATTTAGTGCTGTCTGGCTGATATCGTGTACCGTAATCGTGCATGGAGAGCAGGTTGAACTATATATATATATATATATATATATATATATTTATATTTTTATCATTTTCTACCAGACTGACTTTCCTGCATGTTGTGTTGATGATAGATAGATAGATAGATAGATAGATAGATAGATAGATAGATAGATAGATAGATACTTTATTGTAGCAACAATAGTAACATAATAGACAATCAACATGCGGTTTCAATTTACACATTGGCAATCATGTATAGTTAAAAATAGGAAAAAATAAAAACCTGTAAGACGACCACACTACAATAGAATTTATTAAAAGATAAAAAGAGTATAATTGTCCAAAACTTGGTATGAGTGCTCTCACCTCGGTGAAAAAGTGAGTTTGATATGACACTATTTTTCATAATACTTAATGCTTATCTCGCAATCCATGCTTTGATTTTTGTAAATATTCATACACATTGATATTTTTATCAGATCAAAAGAAACACTTGCTAATTCAAATCTTTAATTCAAATCTTTTTTGTGATCTTAATTGTCTTTCAGATGCAACTTTGCCAATTTAGACTTCACAAGAAATGCGAAATTCTTAAGATATTGCTAAATGAATTTGACATGGTTACGGACACTACAGACTTTTTTGCATTTTACACTTTTACCAAAAACCATCTCTCATGGAATTTTAACGGTATATGTGTTAACAATAATTATTGTGCAGATTACAAAACGCAATTTTAACTGAATAAACTATAGCTTTCTATGTTTTATTGCCACATAACAAAGTGTGTGTCTAATTTGAAGAATTTAATCAAAACTACTGTTGTTAGCAATTTGGAGGGGGAAAATCCTTATTTGTGCCCAAAACACTTTAATTTAAGCAACAATTGTTATGCTTCTAAAAGCTTACACAAATTTAATATCAATAAAAATGTTAAATGATAACTGTTTGAAGCGAGACGAATAATGAAAAACGGAGATTTGGGGGAATAAGATCATCTCTCCAAAACGACTGACATTAGAAACTCTTAATGTTTAGGGAAGCGAGATCGGTCACCTCCATGATGACGGACAGAGACAGGCGTGTTTCTTTGGCCAAACACATTTTCTGTATTATATGTATAACATTAAAAAAAAATGAGTATAAAAGAGTTTAAAGTGTATATAAACATATCCATAGAATAACATTACTATGCAGTTATCATTAGTGGTATTAGACTGTTGAGGTGCACTGAGTTATAGCCACTGCAGGTGACAGCCAAGCAAAAATGAGTGCAAAAATGAGGTCAGTGCAGATATGAGAATATAATGAGTAAATAATAAATAAGTAAACAAATGAATAAATAAATCTGACTGCGAGCGTTATGAAGAAGAGCAACATGTAACCCTGAGGATGATTAGTGTTATACAGTATATCTGTCACTCATTTACACCAAAACACAGAATCAAGGCATGAAACATATGTATTTAAAATCTCTGCTTTAAACTGCTGTAATGTAATTTAATATAATATAACAATACACTCGCTACCTACCGGTTCGAACGGGTTCTCCATGTCAGGGAGGTCAGTTCATTTCATTTACACAAACATATATATACATTATATACGGATATAACCGCATGTTAATGTTTATAAAGAAGAAGAGAGAAGAACACACCGCTTGTGATAATATGATTTAGTCGTTAACGTGTAAACTGTAGTTCCGCTAATCCTCTACGCGGTAGGAACATAATCACAGACGTACCGACTTCCTGTGTGTCGCATCAAATTCCTTCCCCCGCTTGTTAGCATGATTTATTTATTATTATGAACTTAAAACACAACAATAGCCCGGGCAAACCCGTTAAAATAGCTAACTCTAAATAAAAGATTAGCAATATTTATTATTTATGTGGTGATATCTGGTTAATATGTGTTTTTAATCACTTTAAGCACGGGCTAATACGGTACAATAGTGCAGTATAAGGCAGTGCTAAGGCTAATCCTTGTGTGTGTGTGTGTGTGTGTGTGTGTGTGTGTGTGTGTGGTGGATATTAGAGACATTTGAGATTCAGCCCTTCTAGACATAGAATTTATTACTGAACAAAAAATATATTAAAATAGATTATAAAAATTAAAGTGACTCCAAAACCTTTTTGTTTTGCAGACAGGCTAGGCAGTTAGGGAAGGTATCATACATCATGAACATATAATTTTTATAAAGTTTACATATAATACATATACATACAATGTTTATGTATCAAATAATAAATTATATGAAGCATTAATGTTATGTCACACTAATATTATGGTAAAGTTTTCTGTGATGAAAAGTTTTTTCAGACTCACTAAAGGAGTCTCCAGTGTCAAGTCCTACGTAACGGAGTATTTCAGCACAGTGCAGGGGAGTTTATTCTTTGCTCAGTGACACACTGCCTTTTCTAGTCTTATAAACATCAAGAAAGAAGAAAAAATGTCAAATCATTAAAGCCAGTGAGTGAATGGTTTGTTAAGAGCAACTATAATGTAAGTGAGAGCTAGAATCGACTTGTTTAGTAGCTGCTCCACATTACAACTATAAATGGATAAAAAGATGTCTGAGGAGTCGTTCTTTCTTGTCTTTTAACATTTTTTGTACATGCTGTTGCAGGAAAGTAATTTCCCTTCAGGTTGGTAACTGTAACTCATATTGAGGCAGAGTTCTTCATTCTCTTGTAACAGCACGCCCTCAAGTGGATTACAGCAGGAACTGCCATCAGTATGACACCATTATGAGGAATCCACGTTTGCCTCATTTTATGCCCTAAAATGTCTAGTGTACCTTGTGCATGTTTGGATAGTGTTATTGTTATAACTAACACACATGCAGTTCAGAACGTGGCCGTCTTGCCTAGAGCTCTGTTTAGAATCCCGTCTACAACTTGCTCCATTAAACACGACTTTAGTATGTATGCTGATCCTGGGACGTGGCTTCATTAGTGGACGGTGTGTAATCTGTTTTCTGTCTTTGCTTGATATTTTCGTCGCCATGGACAGATTATTATTCCAAATACAATAAAGTAATTCCAGATAACTTTATTCCATTATTGTAGATCACCTTTGTATCTCAAATAGAATTACCAAAAAAAACTTACTTATCTGTAAAGAAGCTGAAAATGGGCAATAAACATCAGCTCCTGGGGATTATAGGATTTTTGCACCACTAAACAAATTAACTGTGTGTAAAATGAGTATCCACCAGAGCCAAGAAGTTGAACGGCTTCAGAGAAGTGAAGCTCATGAAGTTGGACGTGATAATGAACTGGTGCTCTGAGTGTTGATTAATGTTCTGTTACAGATCTGACTGCAGCTCCAAATGTCATTCCAATAACAGGTTTATTAAAGCACTACTTCTTCTTCTTTTTCTTCATTGTTTAACGGTGGCTGGAATCCAATAGGTTACATGACTAACTGTAGTTCCCACCGTCCCTCATATTCCCAGAGTTCTAAACCTGATTTTCCAGACCAGCCTACCTTTAAAAAACGCCTTTCCTTTCCTGATCTTGTCTCGTCTTGTTCTGTTTCTCGAACTCTTTGTACTCTGTTCAGTTTTCCTCAAAAACAACACTAAATGATTTCCTCCCTAATCAGTGACTCCCTATTCTATTCCCTAAATCTTTTAACTTTGCTAGTTCTTGGGGCTGTGACCTCATACTGTACCGTCTGTAGTCTCTCCTGTGTATACTGTAGCTCCTGCATGAGAGCAGTTCATGCTCAACAGTCTCAATTTTATGGCATGCAGTACCTAAATTATTATTAATGCACTTCTTTTTTGTTGTTTTACGGCGGTTGGCATCCAGTATGTTGCCATTCAACTCCACAGACACAATTATTGGCACCCCTAACAATTCCAATAAAATAAATGTAATTGGAGCATTTTTGTGAATTTTACTGTAGTTTATAAAGTTAATCAGAGGATCTAGAAACGTTTAATTAATAATTCCTGACTTCCTGTTTCCCTGTTGTATAAATATGACATGACACATGACACTCCTATGGGAGAACACCCCATTCAAGTAAGGCAGATGTGTGTCGACCTTCATAAGTCAGGCGCCACTTGCCTAAACTTGTCCATATCTACAGTCAGACGAATCATTAAGAAGTCTAGAACAACTGGAACAGTGACAAACAAGGCTGGACGAGGACCTGAGTTTGTTTTGCCACCACGCCCAGTGAGGAGGATGGTAAAGGAAGTAAAAAAAAAAATCTCCAATCCTCACTGTTAGAGAACTGCATCAAAAAAGTGGCATCTTGGGGTCACAAAGTCGCCATAGCGACCATCAGACGATATCTCCATGCCAACAAGCTGTTTGGGCGGCATGAAAGGAAAAAACATTTTCTCACCTACAATCACAAACATAAATGTCTGGAGTTCGCTGGGGCTTCAACTGCAACTGTGCGCTGTGGTCAGATCTCAGAGACTGAGAAAGAGCTTTTTGGGAACAAATACTGTCTGGCGTAAAACAAAAGATGAGTATGTGGAAAAGCACCCCATGCCCACTGTGAAGTATGGTGGACATAAAAGCCAGGAAGATCGTGAAGGACCTCAGCCATCCCAACAATGGACTGTTTTCTCTGTTGCGGTCTGGGAAGCGATT
>JAQQZT010000010.1:21170112-21187831 GCA_030068275.1 Clarias platycephalus
GTTTCGTGAATCATTTTTATCTTTACTAAGATTTAGTCCTAAATTTAAGGGGAAATTCTAAGAAAATGTCATAATTCAAAGAGTTTTCCTAGAATTTCGTCACTGGGACCAACTTTTAGGGCTAAGAAACTTTGTGAATATACGGCCCTGAACACAAACGTTTTAAAGAAGGTCGTACGTCTGTGAATGACGATCCCCGTTGAAGTGGCTCAGGGCTCACTGCAGTCGTTCCTGTGAACATTCTGAGAGTGGATTCAACCGATTTTCACACAGTAGTTACTACATTCAAGTTCTTATATTTATTTACCCAACTGATTTTTTATTACTTTCTACCTTGATGGTGTCCAGGCACTAGTGAGACACTGTGATACGTGCATTAGTGTATCAGGGGATTATATAGAGAAATAAAGGGAGATTTTACTCTCAGAACTGTCAAAAGTCCCACTTTGACATGAAACCCCCCAGGTGTGTAACTGCTGTATAAAGAGCTCTATTGAACAAACAGCAACCAAAAGAGTGGAGCAGAAATAAAGAGACTGTGGAATGAGATAACATCATGGGAGTGCAATATCTAACATACGTACAGTACAGTGTGTGTGTGTGTGTGTGTGTGTGTGTGTGTGTGTGTGTGTGTGGAGGGCAGAAGGGACGGTATGCCAAGTGTATTATGATAAATGTTGCTGGTGTGTGCTCGCAGGGCATTCTGGGAGGTTAGGGTGTGTATGTACCGTGTGTAAGTGCACTTATCCGCCTCTGAGATGCAGCGCCGCTCTCGTTACCCCGACAGTGACAGTAAATCTCACACCTTCCCACCTCGCTCCACCCGGGATACACTCCGGCTCCACCATGACCCTGAGCAGGATCGAGCACTACCTCGTGATGACGATGATCATTTGTGTTGGTCAATACAGACGCACTGATCGACTGTCAAGTATCTGCACTTTCTATCCTGATCGTTCCATTAAAAAAAAAAATCAATCCTATCATTGGACTTTAGATTCCGTTGATTCTGCTGATTCCATTCACGCTATGCTGCACCTAAGCCTAGTCCTAATCTTAATCTCTCTGATGAAAGGGAAACATTTTGTATCCTTTATTTTTATTAGTATTGAAAACAATTAGTCATGAACACAGGATTTTGTTTAAAAATAAAAAAAACCCTCTAAGGACAAAAGTATCAGGTATTCATATTGTTGTGAGTACATTTGTCACACAGCCTTAATGATTGAAAGTGAGGACTTATGAAGATTTGTGGATTGAATTGATCTTCATAAGTCTTTGTAACAATTAGTTTTCACTAGTTTTCTTATGCCTTTGTGCGTCTTTGTCTTAAATCACCGACTCTTTGTAAGTCTCCACACGCCCGGCTGATTGAACACAACAACTTACAAAGACTTAAGAAGACTTGATGATTTAAACCAAAGACTTACAAAGACTTAGGAAGAATTGTTAATTAAAGAAGGAGACTCACTGAGACGTCCAGGTTGAAATCAAAGACTTATTGATTGAAGACAAATACTTTGGAAGACTTTATTCAAAGATTTTATGATTGATCTCAAAAACTTTCAGTCTTTGTCAGGCTTCCAAAGTCTTTATAAATCCTGATCTTCAACTAAGAAGTCTTTGTAACTCATTATTTTCAATCAAGAAGTCTTAGTAAGTCTTGGTCTTCAGGCAACAAGTCTGTAACAAACGTCTTGTCCATTAAACACGACTCAAGAAGACCTGCTGATTGAAGAAGACTTATGAAGCCTTTTGGATTAATATCTTAAATACAAAGACTTATTGAGTGAAACCAAAGACTTGTGTCAAACACCACACACACACACACACACACACACACACACACACACCGAGAGAGAGAGCAGCCTGAAATGATTTATTTCACATAAACATATATCTTCATATATTTAATACATTTAAATGTTGTTTGACATTCGCATTCTCATTACTCTAATTTATATACACAATAAGTTTAAAGGTTAAAATATAATACAAGTCTTGGTATATTATATCTATGGTATGTATATTATGTGGCTTGTTTTCATATCTTGTTAATTTCACAATCACAAAATATGTGGACATTATTTCTTATGTTTTATGTTTAACTTGTGGTGTGGTACAAGCTTTTTGGTTGCAATTAAAAAAAATATATATATATATATAATTTATTTTTTTGATTACTTCATTTATATGTAATACTTTCATTACATATAATTTTATTTTAAAGGATATAATTATCTTTTTCCGCCATTGTACAAACAAATCATTGGACTAAGACAAATTGTCAACTTTTATATTTTAATGGACAAATTCTACATTCATAAATGTACATTTTCTAAATCACTTCTTAAACTATCTTCTGTGAAACCCAAAATCTCTTACATTTGTTAAATCTAATAGAAAACCACAAATCCTCTCTGTTATTGTCTTGATGTTACAATTTAATCAGTGAAACACAGATTACCCCCCCCCTCCCCATTTAGTTAATTAATTTTTTTTCTTTCTTTCTTTTTTTATTATTTTTGTTTGTTGGTTTATTCTCACTCATTCACTCATCGTCTATACCGGTTTATCCTGTATACAGGGCCGTAACGGGCCTGGAGTTTATCCCAGGAGACTTAGGGCACGAGGTGTAGTACGCTCTAGATGGGGTGCCAATCCATCGCAGGGCACACACAGACACACACAGACACACACAGCATGGTCAATTCTGGAATGCCAATTAGTCTAATCTACATGTCTTTGGACTGTGGGAAACCGGAGCACCCGGAGGAAATCCACCAAGCAGAGGGAGAACATGCACACAGACCTGAGGAAGGAATTGAACCCATACCCTGGAGGTGCCCTAATCACTATTCCTTTGTGCTGTCTCTCTATTGCTTTTATATATTTATACATATTTATATATATTTGTTGTTAGGGGCATTGGTGGCATAGTGATAGGTTTCATGCCTGCCATGTGGAAGACCCGAGGTTCGATTCCCTGCCTCTGGTCCCAAACCCAGATACAATGGGAGGCGTGGATCAGAAAGGGCATCTGTTAAAAAAAAAAAAAAAACCTGTGCCAAGTTGTTGTGTGGATCAGATGGTCTGCTGTGGCGAGCCCTCGAAGGGTGCACCTGAAAGACAAACAACAACATATTCTTAATGAAGTTTTCTTATACTGTGCATCTTCTATTAATGTTTTGTTCAGTTAACTTTGAATAGATAATTCAATTCAATTCAATTCAATTTTATTTGTATAGCGCTTTTAGCAATTGTCATTGCCTCAAAGCAGCTTCACACAATCAATAGATAACTGTATAATTCTTTATGTATAATTTTATACCTGAATCTTTTATTTGTGTTATACTTTCATTCTTTCAATATTGTAATTGTCATTTTTGCTATTAATAAAGAAGGGGGAAAAAAGAATGCAGCTTGTTTTCATCACATTAAGCCCCACCCACAATAGACATCTTAGCGAATAAGAGTCGAATCTGGGTTCAGTAGGCGGGATTCACGCGCGTGTTGCTGCTAAGCCACGCCCACATCAGAATGTGGGCGCATTTAGAGCTTATAACGGTACAGTGATAAGGGCGGGGCCAAGAGGTTGCCTGGGTTGATTAAACCCCGCCTGTGATCGAGTCTCGGCGAATCATTGCGTGTTGAGACAGGACGGGGCGGGGCTTAAAGTGTAACTTGTTTTCATGAGAGAGCTGGTCTCGCCGTTTTGTTTTGTCAGCCGGTGGACTCGATGCGCCATGCAGCCGCGGGTCTGAGAGCGGGGCGGCGAGGAAACAGCTCACGGCTGTTGATACGGGACTCAATATTAGCTAACACATATATAGATATATCTCATTAAAAGCAAAAATATATCCTGGGAATAGCGAATATGGAGGAGAAGAAGGAGGAGGGCGAAGCGGAGATTCAGGAGCACGGCCCCGAGCACTGGTTCTCCAAATGGGAGCGGCAGTGCCTGGCTGAGGCCGAGCAGGACGAGCCTAGCGAGGAGGAGCCCGAGCAGAGCCGGCAGAAGCTCTGGCATCTCTTCCAGAACTCCGCCACGGCGGTCGCGCAGCTCTACAAAGGTCCAGAACAACACCCGAGCTCGAGCGGTGATCGTTTATACATGCTAAGCTAACCTGGATACGGCTTAGCATGCTAGCTAAACAAAGGGCATTAGGCTTCTGTGGGAAACTTTATAAACCACACCGACACACACGAACAGATAAAGAAGAGAATGGTGCCCTTTAAACTGTTAATAAACCAAACACTAAGTAGTTTTTACTAAATAATTTCCCTTTTTTATCCATAAGTGAAGGTCGCTCGCTAGTCAGTGAAGCCCTGCCCTGTAACGCTAGCCTTAATGCTAACCCCGCCGTCACTAATTACTCAGCTTGATTTAGTGAGAAACGCTCATCTGGGAAGTTGTTTTTTCGTTTTATTTTTAATCCTCCCGTATTTTAATCCGGTTTGCTTTGTTAGTCAGGCTAACCAGCACCGTTTTTTGTCCTTATGTGTTTGTTTTTTGACGCCTATCATTCGCTGAAACAAAATGGCGCAGTCCTGGGAGGAGTTCCTCAGCCTGAGGAGAACCTGAGGCGATTTACAGCCCAAAGCAGCTCTGTTTTTAGCTCCATTTTCGGGACTGGAGCGCACACACAGTGTAGTTTTGTCTATCTACATGTTTATATAATTAACAGTAATCCGGGTCAAAGAAAAAAAAATTGCTGAGTTTTAAAAAACAAAATGGCGAATGAAGAGCTTTAGCTTGGCTGAGTTATCAGGGCTTGTGTCTGAGTTAGTGTTGGTCAGTCCGGCTTCTAATGCTACTCAGTTCACACTCATATCTTGGATAGGTTTGTTTTTTATAGGACTATAAAAAACTTATTTTAATGATTGCGTGTTTCCTCTCATGAAAAACAGTCTTGCACACACTGTGAAATCTGATCAAAACTAAACTACACTGCTCCCAAACAAAATGGCGTCGTGTTCCCGGATATAGAACTCAAAATGTAAAAGTTCCATTATTGTTTTTTTATCATTATTACTTGTTAAAAGTGGACATGTCACGAGTTTCATATAATTTGTCAACTTTATTGTTCGTCTTTCCATTCAGCCTTTGTGTTGTGTGTCTGTATATAAGCGCTGTAACCCGGCTGTGTCCCAAACTGCTCTCTGCTCCCTACACGACACCGTTAGATTTAATGAGCACGCGCCCTGCGTAGTGCACTACATTTTGGGAATTGTGCTATATTTAGGACGAAATAGACTGTCTTAATATTATAAGTCTAAGCTTTAAAGTGACAAGTTGGGGAGAGAAATGATGTCATGTGATGTTTCTGGGAAATGTAAAGAACTTCCTCTCCCTCTTTTCCCCCCTGTTTCTCTACAGATCGAGTGTGTCAGCAGCAACAGGGACTTTCTCTCTGGGTCCCTTTTCAAAACGCTGCCACCGCCGTCACCAACCTTTATAGAGGTATGTCTGGCTGGAAGGGTTGAGGGTTCGATGTGACATGGGCTTCTGTGCGAAGCCGTGCTCTTGGGAAGCATAAAGCACCGCTTGGCACCCTGATTGACCGTTGTTAGTGTTGATAAGCCCCGCCTCCTTCTTTGTCTCACATAACTTTTACAGGCTCCAAATTTTCACTTTCTGACCAGCACAAGGGAGAAAGGAAAGACACCCCGAATAAGACATATCTCCTAAACGAGCTGTACCGCACCGTATGTTCACGTCTTAGCCTTTAGATTGTTTTGAAACTGTCGCTCTGACTTTAATATATAATACTCTTACAACCAAAACTTATTTGTTTATTTTTTTTATACCCTCTGCACTTTTCCTGTAGATCACGGTGGTGTTTTTTACTCCGGACGGTTTCAGATGTTCCAGTTGTCAAACATGCAAGAAATAAAATTTTTACATCCTAAACAATTTTTTTCACGTCCAAAATTTTTGCATCCTAAACAAACTTAGAAACCCAACAAACAGTATGTTGTGCTGACTGTGTGAAGTGTTTTTAGCACCACCTGTAGGATCATAGAGGAACTGCGACATTTCAACTCTGCAGACATAATCAAACCCTAAGGAGTGCTCGAACATGCTTTTTGTAAAAAGCGCCTAAAACCGATAGATGCATTTAGTGACCCCGTTTCGGCACGCGGACATGATGTCTGCGTTAATGCTGAGCTATCGTGTGCCTATACGTGTAGCATCGTGATACGAGATCGGCGTATTTGCATAACAGTGGAGACAGTGGAGCGCATGCAAAAACATATCATGAGTGTGTTAGACTGTTTTCCTCGTGTCGACTTGTGAGCTACTCAAGTCAGGGTTCCGCTCCCGAGGTCACAGCAATTTTCATGCTGTTTGAATTTTAACCGGCGGTCAGGACAGAGTCGGCGTCTAGTGAAGGATCCGTCCTGCGATGTTTACTGTCACCCACAAGATCGCATACGCTGGAGGATAAACAATAAAAAAAAAAAGTTGTTTACTGAAGGAGTCTCCAGTGTCAGAGCTTTGTAGCAGGAAAGCCATTTTCCTAAGAAGTTAATGTTTATAGCTGCAGGTCCTCACACCACCCTGTTGTTGGTGACTTTCCTGTAAAAGTGTTAAGATCAGTGTGTGTGTGTGTGTGTGTCAGACACCGCAGAGACGCCTGTCTGCCCAGGTTCTGTTGCTTAATGCCCCTGGGGCGCTTGTCTGACTGGTCTGGTCAGAGATCAGCGCATGTGTGTGTGAGGGTGCAGATGCTCCTTGTGTTTTTGTATTAATGCTGTGTTTAAGCTCCACAGTACATGTCAATGAGTCTCTCACATGATGACTGTAACACACACGTCTGAATTTTTAATTATTGCATCACAGAATGAACGTTACTAAACCCTGTATGATTTTGTTCCTGAGTTGGTTTAAGATCAGACAGATGTGCTGCATATCGGGTGTCTTCTCTAACGTGACGAGGAAACGCCTCCTCGCTGCCTGAGACGTAGGGTTTCTGAAGGTCCGGATTATCACATGACCAGAAGGATGTGCTAATGTTTTATTTAAATGAGGGGGAAGAAAAAAGTATTTGTCATTTAAAATATATATATATATAAAGTGGCTATTCTCTGAGGTCATGACTTTTACACCTGTTTTTTGTTTTCCCGCCCGGTCAGCATCATGTAAATTCCATGGCCACATGTGTAGACCTACGATTACGTACGTATGGAGCCAAACCTAGCCACGTGCAAATTAGGACGCAGATAAAGACGTGAACGCGCAGGACACCTGCTTGACCTACGATCTAGCACTTAGACCGAGACCAGAAGTGGATTCACTCAGCTTAAAGTCCATGTTTCTCTGAAGTCTTTCACCTTTAGTGCCCCTAGAGGGCGCTCTTGCAGTTTGAGTTTTCCAGTACTGGATGTTTTGTATTTATTTTTGTATTGATTTTGAACAAGGACGAGGAGGCGGGTGAGCTTTTTCGGGCGAACGTGGTGTTTTTTTATTTATTTATTTTTATTTATTGTTCTACTTTGTGATGATGTTGCTTGTTGATGTGGCTGTTCACAGAGAGCGTGGAGTCGCACCAGCGCAGCTACGAGCTCGGGATTCAGATCGGCCACCAGCGGCGCAACAAGGACGTGCTGGCCTGGGTGAAGAAGAGGAGGCGGACCATCCGGCGTGAGGATCTCATCAGCTTCCTGTGTGGCAAAGCCCCGCCCCCTCGGAGTTCCCGGGCTCCACCTAGAATCAGCATGGCGCCGTCCTCGGAGACGAGCTCGTCTGTGGAGACGGACCTGCAGCCATTCAGGGAGGCCATCGCTCTGCACGGTGCGTCTTTCAGACACGCGCCTCCATGTCATGTGACCCCATACCCCCCCCCCAACCCAACCCCCCCCCCCCGCCGTCACTCAATCTCTCTCTCTCTCTCTCTCTCTCTTTGTGTGTGTTGCAGGTCTGAGCGGCGCCATGGCGAGTATAAGCATGCGCTCTGGAGCGCCGGGATCGCCCACGCACCTGAGCGCCGGCTCCACCCCCGGGCGTCGCCGGAACGGCCTCCACGACGTCGACCTGAACACCTTCATCGCCGAGGAGATGGCGCTCCACCTGGACAACGGCACCCGCAAACGTAGCTCCGCCCAGTGTGGCGATGTCATCACAGACTCGCCCACCCACAAACGCAATAGGATGATCTGAGCCGTCTCGAGTCCCGGCGCGAAGGAAAAAGGGGAGAAAAAAAGATATCGAGAACGCAAACAAACTGAAAAACAAAAGCCACTTGTCAGTCATCCTCCATCTTTACTCCGATACGAAGGAATGCCGAAACCTGCGGCGGCGACCCGGCGCTTTCCTCCAGTCGACCGAAAGAACCGAGCCGGACGCGGAGCTCGGTGCAAAGTGCCCTTCCATGCGATTATGTCCACACACACACACCTTCGACGTATCCCCTTCAATTCACTTTTCTGTTTGTGTGGAATGTCTGATGAAACTCGTACTGTGTGTGTGTTATGAATGTGAGGGTGTGTTTGGGTCCAGTGCGTGTGTTAGTGTGGAAGTGAGCGCGTACGTACGTACGTGTGTGTGTGTCGTCCAAACAGCGCCTGTCACTGCCCCAGCTCAGCTACCACACTGCGGCTTAACGACAAAAACAAGTGTTTTTTATTTTATTATTATTATTATTTTAATTTTTAAATATTATTTACGATGTCATTTGTATTTTATTTGATTCCCCTCGTCTTTTTTTTTTTTTTTTTTTTCCCTCTGCGAAGAAGCAGGCACAAGTGCTCCAGAAGCACTACTTACTGTCGAGCATGATCCGACCCTCAGTCACTCTCTCTAAAAAAACAAACAAAAATATTGTTTCTTCGACTGTGAAGTTCTCATCCTTCCCATTACAGTCCATTCTGTAATCTTCTACTCTTCTTCTTCCTCCTCTTCCTCAGCACATCTGCGGTGTAACATTATGAAATGTAAATAACAGTAGGTGCTGACATAGACTCGTGGTACATATTGTATAAAAGAGCTGTGCAGAGATCGTTGAAATTGTTAATGTACAATAATGATTCTTGCATTAAAGAAATGAAGCTTTTAACTAAAACCCCGCCTTCTGTGCTTTCCACATCCGACGCGAAGGATCATGCGGGTGGGGTGGAGGCTGTGACTCATTGTACGCGTCACTAGAGGGCGCTCTGTGTTAAGAGAGTCCTTCGGCTGTGATGTGAATTGAAATGTTCATGTTCTCCTTCTAATAATGCTACTGTTTCTATAGCAACAGCACATTCACAGGGGTGTGTACAACAAAAACACTGCTTCTTTTTTTTATTTTATAAATTTGTTTTTATTATAAATGATCATCATTGATATAAAGTTGATAAACATTTATGGAAGGAGTCTCCAGTGTCAGATCTTTGTATCAATACATTTTATCATTAACAAGTTGTGGTGTTTATTTGTTTTGTGGGTGTTTTATATTAAAATGAGGGAGGTTGTTTACTGTGTGAGAATGTGAGCAAACAACTGTTTAGAGTCACATGGTTTTCCTTGTTTAAACCGTGTACGTCTGGTGGCCACTAGGGGTGTGGCCGTGACGAACGGTTTTTCTACATTCATTTGGTTAGTTTAATATTTAATTTTTACACCATTTTAATTTTTTAAGGAAACAATTATTTTGACATATCAGTTTGCTAGGGAGCGTAAATACTGGAGCGATTGGAAAAGGTCATGTGACCCTGGTGCGTCCAGATCGAGCCTGTTCTAGAGTGATGGCTGTCGAGTTATCTGGGAATTTGCGCATCAACCTGCTTCTAACTCGAAAAAAAAAAGCTTTTCAATCCTCGTGTTTGACGACTTAACAGGTTGCGCAACAATCGTTCAAAGTGGATTCAACAAGAGGGCGGTCGATAACCTTCAGTGAAAAACCACAAGGAAAGAGGTGCATCACTACTTCTGATGAAATGTGAACAAACAGAATACAGTTTAAATACATTTAAACACAACTGTTTAAGCAGATGTTGATACACGCCATTGAGACTACACTTAAACAACAATTATAACATAAGTTACTGTTTCTCTCTCGTAATGAGTGTTATAGTGATTAAACATTAAATAACTGATCTAAGTGATAATCAGTCCTTCATATGAGTTAAAAGCTCGATCATCGTACCATCAAGCGTCCCTGAGATGACCAGCAGTCGATGCTCTTCCCCGTCTCACGTGTTACAGACAAGCAGTCTCTCGTGGTTTCTACACTGAATCTACGCTGTTACCTCATAAGGTGGGTTTGGGGGGGTTAAAGAGACTGTGAGGTGGTGAGACTCTGCCACAGAAGTCGCTCGTACATCAAGTCCGCAAAGACAAAAGTGACGGTGATGTGACACTCGGGTCGCGTCACATTTGTCCCTCGTCAATTGACTTCAGTTCCACCATTCCACTTATTCTAGCTTGACAACGGCTCTAATAACCCGTTGTTAGAAGGGAAGCGCGTGAAGTGACCCATCATGCATAGCGCCAACTCTCAAGAGCGATGGGGCGTCAGGGTACGAGGAGAGGCAGATCATGTCTAGTGACATTCTCACATAGTGAGAGAAAAGTTCAGGGAGCGCGAGACATCATCTTCACACGTGTGTATTCCTGACACCTGACAAACGCCCCCTACTGGCCGTGCTGCTTAAATGAAAATTATTCCAAGATGAACAGGCAGCGCGCGGCAAAGAATTTAAACGTTTACAAATCACTTCAGAGACGTGGAATCCTGTACAGGGTTGAAAAGTGAAATTAAAACATATCACTGCAGGTAATCTGCTGGCCAGCGGGAAATTGGACGCCCCAGATTTCGGGGTTAGCAACATGCTAGGCGGCTAACTCAGGTGAGTGAGGTGTAGCGTCAGTGTTTTAGGTTTAAAAAACAAATCTGTATGTTAATGAATCTAAAGCTCACACACACACACACACACACACACACACACATATATATACTTTGTATATCAGTGTAAGACATTTACAGGTAAGAAGATTAAGTTCTATATCATGAAAGACTCGCTCCAGGCCAAAAAAAATAAATAGTAACAGCGCCACCACCAGGAGCAAATAATCTTTAACAAATATCCTTTAGATGTTATTTTTAAAGGAAAGGCAAATTTGTTTGTATATATTTCATACACAATGGTAATTCAAAGTGCTTTACATAAAAGAGTAGAAAACAATCACAACAATAAAAAAAAAAAAAAAGATTTAAACACGTAGGCAAGCATGTTGGTGTGAATCCTTACGTGTTCAGGAAATTATGGCCAGTATGATGTTTATAAGTTTGTAAATTTTTACTTTTAGTGCTTTTGAGAATAAGTAACAGCACACACACACACACACACACACACACACTTAACCTTTTTGCCTCTTAACCCTTTCAGGCTCAAATTAAGTTTTAGTTGCTAAAGGACAACCAAGTCCTGCAGTGGTACTTCTGAGTAGAAAAAAACTCATAAAATATGTATCTGGGTAGTAAGTAAGTACTAATAAGGTAATTAGTTTTTAACTGTTGCAAATCAGCAACGCCTGCCTTGAGAGAGTTAACCTGTTTTTTTCACAGAACAGCGAACTGAAGCGAAATGAAGAACCCAGATCTTGAATTTATTAAAAATGACGTGGATGTGTGAGTTAAGTCCAGAACTTTTTTTGTGCGTTTTCTTGTTTAATCTCTGAAAAACATCTGTAAGATTGAAACCACGCGGAGATAAACATCTAACAGGGTTGCATACGGGTCGAGATTCCATTTAAAAGTTTCACGGACAATTACACGGACAATAAAACCTCGAGATTATCATCAATTAACATCACTTATTTCTGTGATTCACTCAGTTATATATCACTAATCGGATCGCAGCAGCTGGAGGAGATAATGGAGGCAATGAGATCATGAGATGTTCGGAATACTAACGAAGATCTCCTGCGTCCTCCGGGGGACCTCCGCTCGAAGGCGAGGGACGAATCAAGGCAGGAGGTGATGCTTTGAGTTCAGAATCTGACAAGCTCAGCCGGTCCTTTATTCAGAACTTTGAAATTTAAAGTAACTAAAATTGCATATGCATAGTTTTATTAGTTCTAATTAGTTTATATGTAATATTTACATATGTAATTTATGGTAATATCAGAAATAATTGCAAAAAGTAGTTCTTTATTTCTTTTTAATTGACCTCTTGCTGTCCACCTGCAGTACCTTCACGGACCAATAGGGGCAAATCTCATGTAGCAGGTACTTACCCAACCTGAGATGTACAGCATTAAAGGAAACTAATGTCCACATTTTAATTAGTCCCTGAGCAAATAAAGGAATTTCATTACTGCTAAAGTGAAGCATGGTGGTGGGAGTACTGCGCAGGAACCCGGGGACAGGAATTGTGGAGAGGTAGTCAAGTCCTACAGGACGTTTGTCTGGCCTTAAAGTGTGTACACAGCTTATTAATGATTAGACTCATAGAAACGCCAAGGTAGGTCAATGTCTCTAAGATTGAATTGTTGAATGTTTGTCAGATTTTTATGAAATAAATCGCTGCAACCAGCAGACACAGGATTCTGGAATCGATCTGAACAGGGTCAATCTCACCGCGAGGTCACATGTCTGAAATAGCTTCCTTCCATCCTGGGGATGATCTTATTCTTATTATTTCAGGGTAGTTTCTATAGATTGTGCTTGTATTGACTCGAGACTTCATGCTCTCCAGTTCGATTGAAAATTCAATTCTGCTCCCAAAGAAACCGCGGCTGAAGGATTTATTCAAGCCGAGCAGAAGTTTCAATTAAAGTTTAGACCAGGATGCTTTGGCTATCGTTGTCGGACTTGCGCTCAGCGAATGCTAATGGACGCCATGAGTCTGCACGAATCCACCCGTTTCATTACCTTCAGGAAAACGCACACGAGAAAATGTGAGAAATCGTACAAAAGCGTCTCGGGGGCTCAGGCACGCTTTAGGAAGGAGATCTCATATCTCAGGGTTTTTTCTGTGAGTTTCTGGAAGAAGTCGATGTTATTGATCTCCGGGGAGGACGCCGCATGTTGATGTGGATCTTCATGGGCTGCCTTTGAATTTATTTATTTATTTATTTTTCTTCCAGAGCTCAGATGCCTAGGGAAAAAAAAAAGACTTTCTAACGTCTCTATGAATTAACTTCATTAGTGTAACAGACGTCGATGTGAGTTTGTGGTGTTTTGCTTTTTTTTAATGCTGTATTTCATCACACCACCGCGCTTCTGAAGTCTTGATTAACGTCCTGTAACAGAAGCTCGGACAAAAAGTCCTGTCTGTAGTTTAAATAATATCCTGCAAAATAATTCACATTCTCTAATGCAGTTATGTTTCTATGGTTGCTATTGGTTACTGAGATTAAAGTGTCAGAGATAGAATTCACACGTCAGCGTAGACCACGCCCACTTCAATCATTAAATACGAGGGAAGTCAAAAGTTCAGAAGACTTCAAGCACAGTACGGTGATGAGACTCTCGGCCGCGGTAAGACATCTGAACGGTGCAAAGGTTTTAAAGAAGGCTGTGAATGACGAGCCCATTAAAGGGAGTTCCTGGGAGGCTGGCGTTTCAGACAGACAGTCCGATAACGACTCCGGCGTACTGAGAGAACTTTCTACCTTGATGGTGTCCAAGCGCTAGTGACACACTGTGATAAGTGCGTTAGTGTTTCAGGAGATTATATAGAGAAATAAAGGGAGTTTTTACTCTCTTTTGTTACAATCAAAATGTCCCGCTTTGACTCGAACACCTCTCATAGATTCGCTGTCAGCTTGAAGAGAGGCAGAGCGGCGCCATTAAAACATCCCTTAGCTTTAAACTACTAGGTCGCAGTGGCGTGTTAAGTTAAGATACGTCTTCAGAGACTGAACACACTGGTCAGACTGAGAGAGGTGGAGCGCCGCTGAAGTTTTTGGAAGAACGCTAAAGAATTTCTGGAACGAGGACACGAGCTGGATAAGATAAATTACTCAACAGCTTGCGTTGTTCAGACACTGAAGCCGTTCCAAAAGCATGGCGGCGCACCAGCGTGAACTGTTCCACAGACGGAGAGTCTCTCTGGTCCAGTTCGCGCTCGCTTACTCTCTCTCTCTCTCTTTCTTTATTTCTTTCCTTCTTTCTTTCTTCATTTCAGCCACATTGATTGCACTGAATTTAGTGCTGTTGAGGCTTTAATGCTTTCGGGTTTGCATCAACAGTTCGCTTTCTCGATTAACCTTGTGTGCACTAACAAGCGTAGCTGTCTGAAAATAAACGCGAGAGCTTCTAGGGGCGACGATCCTCAGGAGACAGGGAGATTTGTTTATACGAGCGATTGTGTAAGAATAGAAACTCTTCGCTCAATACATTTTGTGGCGAGTAGAAAAAGTGCGAGAAAAAGTAGTGAGGAGACGTAAAAATAAATACATATGTAACAATTAACAAATAAAACTTGCCTTTTTTATGATTACTGATAGTCTTACAAATAATATACACTCAATCAAGTGGCCACTTCATTAGGTACACCCTGCTAGTCCTGGGTCAGACTCATTTTGCCTTCAGAGCTGCTTTAATTCTTTGCGTCACATAAACAACACGGTGCTGAAACACTCCATATCTCCATGATATCATCACGCAGTCGCTGCAGATTTGTCGGCTGCACATCCATGATGTCATGATGAGACTCTCCCGTTCCACCGCGTCCCAGAGCCGCTCTATCAGACTGAGACCAGGTGACCTCACTGTCATCTTCAAGGAACCAGTGTGAGATGATTATAACTTTGTGACACGGTGTGTTATCCTGTGACCATAAAGGGATGGAGTAATTATAATACTCAGCTAGGCTGTGGGATTTAAACCATGTCGAAGTGGTACTAAGGGGCCCAAAGTGTACCAAGAACCAGTATCTCCCCCACACCATCACACCACCACCACCAGCCTGAACCGCTGATACACGGCAGGACGGATCCGAGCTTTCAAGATGTTTACGTCACATTCTGACCCGACCAGCAGAAATCGAGACTCATCAGACCAGGTGACGTTTTTCTGATCTTCTGGTGTCTGATGTTGGTGAGACCATGTGACCTGTAGCCTCAGTCTCCTGTTCTTATCTGACAGGAGTGACGCCCGGTGTGATCTCCTGCTGCTGTAGCACATCTGCTCCAAGGTTCCACATGTCGTGTGTTCAGAGACGCTCTTCAGCAGACCTCAGGTGGAATGAGATGGTATTTGAGTTCCTGTTGCCTTTCTACTTGCTCGAACCAGTCGGGCTGTTCAACTCTGACCTCTGACCTCAACAAGCCACTTGTCTCCAAGTCACCAAGAGAACTGCTCTCACTGGGGATTTTCTCTTTTTCACACCATTCTATGTAAACACTAGAGATGTGTGTGTGTGTGTGTGTGTGTGTGTGTGTGTGTGTGTGTGTGTGTGTGTGAAGATCCCAGTAGATCAGCAGTTTGGGAAATACTCAGACCAACAGCCACACTCAGAGTCACTTAAATCACATTTCTTCTCCACTCTGGTGCTCAGTTTGAACTTCAGCAGATCATCTTCACCGTGTCTACACGACTAAATACAGTGAGATGTCACGATGTGATTGGCTGGTTAGATAATCAGCATAACATTTCACACCGAACAGGAACCAACATGGACGAGACGTGTAATTTTTATATATATTCTTTTACCTTGTATGATTATTAAGTCATTTTCATTTCTATCGTCAGGGATGATTGTGAAAATCCATATAGACGGAATAGAATATTAAAGTGAGCTATTATTAGTTTACTTATTTATTAAAGAATTAAATAATAATAGACCGACTCATATCTACTTTATCTTGAGGTTTGGATCTGAAAGCGTTTTTTTCTGAAATTAAAGGCTACAGACACGGCAGGTTACCCGGCGGCTTTGATTGTTGTGAAGATAAAGAGCTTTCTCTCTCTCTCTCTGTGGCTGCCGTTAGAGTTTCTGCTCAACATGGCATCTTGAATCGATTCTCTAGTGAGAAGTAATCTCTGATATTTTCACGGATGACAATTCTTTTCATTTTGGCTGCATCTCGTCTCCTCATGTCTATAATAATTTTCAGAACGAGGTTCTCTGACACTAGATGAAACTCCCCGGTGTATCGTCTGGCAGTGACCTAATGATGTACGAGCTGCTGTCACAGGTATTCCTTTATTTCTTTCTTTCTTTTTTCAGTTTGTTAGTGAGCTCACCCACAACCAGACAGACAGATAGTGTAGAGAGAACTTCACAGTGCAGGGACGATGAAATGCACTATTATCAACAAACATCTGTAGGAGATGCAGCTTGAACACATAACAGTGCTGCATCATCTCTGTAGGTGTATAGACAGATGTTATACAGATAAACACTGCATGATTATGACAAGTTCGTGTGTGTAGATGACGTCTCGTTCTCCCACAGCCGCTCTCTCACACACTCTGAGTCCTGGAATACGAAGAAACCCTCCACAGATGTGATCCTCTGGTGATCCAGTACATTCAGGTGGTCAGCTGACTTCATTTTATTGCCCCATAACGTTGTGTGTATTTATATTTGCTTTTGAAGTGGTAAAGTGTTAAATAATATAAGTAGCATAAAATTGTATATATATATATATATACACATACTCATTGTACATAACTCCTTCACTCCGTCACTCCTTCACTCTATACTGTTTACATGAGACAAAAGCACTTCTGGTTCAACTGTATTTCGTGGTCTTGTACCGTACATGTGCAGCAGGACCGGACTGGGACACGATTTCAGGCTGTTCAATCACAAAATCCCGACCCAGGACATCATATACACCCAAATCAACAGACTGTATTTTTCTCGTACCTGTCACTTCTTCTGCTGTAGTCGGACAACCACCTCACCATAATGAGATTGTTCAGAATATAAATATTTATTTATTTATCTTTAAATGACTTAAACACACAAATTAGTAAAACAATAAATTGCATCCAATATGTTAAAACAAATAAATAAAACAATAATTTTTTTCTTATGTTCTTCTCCTTGTCTCAGTCTCTGTCTGAATCTGATGTGTGTCGCTGCACCAGAGTGTGTATTGGGTTCACCGTCTCCACCTTCATTTGAAAAAAAAAAAAAAAAAAACTTTTAAACCTCACAAATGGACAGACATCATTTTCTAAAATGTAAAAACTAGAATAAAATAACTGCCTCATGAAAAAATATTTTTAGAGAAAATCAGACTTTATGACTTTGTTCATGTCTCCCTCCGTGTCTATATAAAATAATGTGATTTTTTTTGTCTGCTTAAACACTCATTTGCCCTGATGTGCAGTGACAATAAAGTTTAATCTAATTTAATCTAATCTAATCTAAAATGATGCAGTTCACATATGATCCTGCAGGTGGCAGTCTGTACAGCTTCCTGTATGGTAAAGCCAATGATTTGTGAAGTGTGTTTAGAAATTTAATTTGAAGAAATTTATATAAAATCAGGACATTTATAGAATCTCAATCCAAATCCAAAGCGAATCGGCACCCGGGTATCGTGATGATATGATAAGGTGTGTAAGGTGTGTATAAGGTGTGTAAGGTGGGTGTAAGGTGTGTAAGGTGGGTATAAGGTGGGTATAAGGTGTGTAAGGTGTGTATGGTGGGTATAAGGTGTGTAAGGTGTGTAAGGTGGGTATAAGGTGGGTATAAGGTGTGTAAGGTGTGTATAAGGTGTGTAAGGTGGGTGTAAGGTGTGTAAGGTGGGTATAAGGTGGGTATAAGG
>JAQQZT010000010.1:21235192-21245692 GCA_030068275.1 Clarias platycephalus
TGTGTGTGTGTTTTTTTTTTTTCTCCCCTGAACCGTAACAATCATATGCTCTGCACGACGCTTGGTCAATCAATCTGGCAGTGTATAAAACTGTAAAAATGATTCATATGTCACGCATGATTTTTCTAGATAACTATAGAAATAACTGTAATGTAATAAATAATGCTGTGATGTAGACATGAGTGTGTGAACAAACACTGATGGCTCAGAGAACTCGTCCTCCTGCTCGTGTGTTTGGCATGCAGGTAAACATGTTTAGAAACTCTAAACTAAGGCCCTGGGTTTCCCCGGAGCTCCTTATATTACACAGTTGGAAAAAAAAATGTAATTGAAAAAATAGAAGTCTCTTTAGGGTAGGAAGTTTGGTCGGAATATTTCCTGCTAACACGTTTCACCTTGCTGTAGGTTTAGTTTTCCTTTGTTTTTGTTTTTTTTGTTTTTTTTTAATCCTACGTTCACATTACCAAGTTGAAATCCGATTTTTTTGAAAGGTAAAACCTAATAAGGTAAAGTTTTTTAATTGTTATTTTTAAACACCTGAATCAAGCCAACTGCATCTCTTTGAGCTGTGTCTCATGACATATGTAGAAAAGCAAAGTGCTTTCCTTTCACTTCTGCATACATGAGCTTGCGGACATCCACAAATGGTCTCTGTGAGAAAAGAGCATGCCCCTCTCTCCCAGATGATACACGGCTTCGCTCGCCAGACTCATGGCCATTAATGACTTTGGACCTGAGATCTCGTGCTGATAAATTGAACGCTTTTTCATTGTAACAATGGGGACCTGATACACAAATGACTGTGTAGATACAACAATTAGATTTCTTTGAAATCAGACCTTCTATATTTCATATCCTAGACACATATTTATACTTATATTTATAAGAAGAGTCCAATCAGAATTTGTGTGGATTTTCCCCAATGATTCGGGGGCAAATTGTAAGTCCTAGTATCCCATTTCAAGGGCTATGTTTCTTTGATCTGAGTCACCTGTGGGAACAAATGTCCAAAATTTGAACTGGCAAAAATCGGACTTGTGCTGTAATGTGAACGTAGCCTTTAATATCATACAGTGCATTTATTTTGCTTCAGATTCAAGTGTTTATTTTGTGCATTTATACATTTGTTTCCTTGATGTTTTTGTGGTGTTGCAGAAATTAATTACTTTCTTTGTTTGTCATATTCAGACATTTAGGCTTTACATGTGCATGTGGCAATGTTTTGGCTCAATTCTTGGTCTGGAAAAAAGGAAAACTCTTTGGAGCTGCCCCATAATCTCCAGCAGCGTTTTTTGTTGCGTTTTCTCTTTACGGCACGTCTGTGTCTCGTGCCGTCTTCGGTGTTTATGTGGAAGACCCAGAGCTGCCGCTCAACTACGGGGGAGGACCTGATGAAATGCTGAACTGAGATTTACTAAAGAGCAGGAAACAATATATGAGATTGTTTGTTTGTTTAAACTCCTGGTTGCAAAGAATTATCCAATATGAATCCATATCCAGGTGGAAATACTGATGCTTTGTACAGCGCTTGTTTTTTCAGAGTCGGTATCTCATTAGTTCACAGTTTTTGTTTTTGTTTGTTTCCAAACCTTCAGACATCGGATTCAATGCTGGGCATCCTTTTGTAGACACGTCGTGTACCACCGGCACTCATTGCTCTCGGGGCTGGGAATGTGCCGACTGGGGAAAGGGCTACATAAGGCATTACATGCTCGGGGTAAAAGAGGTCAGGTGTCGCCACCCCTATGCCGAGCCCCTTGCCGTCGACCACTGGACTTAATGTAAGTGGCACCAGCTGTTTGTAAATGTCCGTCGCACTGCGGCCGTGAGCCAGGCGCTGGTCGTCGCGGAGCGTCTGCAGAAAAGGGTTCTCAGTTGGACGGGCTGGGTACATGGACTTGCTGCGCCGGCCAATGCCAAGCCCACTAACACCTACTGAAGCAAGCGTGTGGTTCAGCTGCGTCGACTGGCTTTTTGGAAGCTTATCCGGAACCATGGTGGACGTGTGCAGGTTAATATGAGGAGTGTTGTCCTGAAGGCTCACACGTCGTGAAGAATTCTTTTGAGGCAGGTTTTCATAAGAGTGCTGGCGATGGATGTAAATGCCCTCGTTTTGATAGTGACTAATTAGCCCTTCACCTTCTTGGTCGCTTTGGGGAAGGTAGGCCATGAAGGAAGCATTGGGATGTGGCAGATATGCACAGAAGCTCCTGTCTACACTACCACCTCGAATGGCACCTATGTTAGGGTGCAGGAACTGATCCTCACTTATGTCGTACAGGTTGGCAGAGTGCAGACAAGCGTCACAGCGATACTGAGGAGGTCGCATGGTATAAAGCCCAGAATAGTTGGAGAACTTTGACAGACAGCTACGGCAGTGGATTTGTCTGTGGTCTTGGGTGGGAGTGGTCACTGTTGGGCTGTGTACTACCCCACCAGGCTTTCCGTAAGTATTGTACTTCTTCTCCTTGGCAGCAGTTGTAGCATTCTGCATGACATCTGGCTCATGAGCCTGAGGGAACACATTGCTATTAAGCTGCAGTATTGGCTGTTGCTCTGAAGAAGATGAAGGGCGATGTTTGTTGTCTCTGTGCCCGTTGAATATGTCCGGGTAATGTACTCCATGCTCCTGGTCTACAGAGTCAATTGTGTAGATCTGGCTGTTCTGACTATTCTGGGAATAGATCTGAGCACTGTGATTGCTCTGCTGACTGGCTTGGCTGGGTAATGCAGCGAGTTCCACGTCACTTAGGTCCCGTGGCAGCCGATTTCTCTTCCGGAGCGTCTCTTTGACCTTGTGCTGCTTCTGTAGGTCAATTCGGCCAGAGCAATCGGACATGTCTGAACGTGCAGGCAGGTCTTCAGGCAAGTACCTCTGGCTTTTCATAGTTGCATGTGGCTCATAGACTGGTCCAGAGGAAGGTGGGGAATCATTTGTAGATCCTGGGTTCTGCCTCAGAGTTTCAACTGACTTCTTCCAGAGAGCACGGGTCTTGGAAGCAGGAAGTCCTGAGTCACCACTGCCTAATGTGCCTCCACTAACAGACTGAACTTCAGCGAGGTTAAGAGCACACTGACCAGGCAAAAGGGTGTTGTTTAGAGGCTCTTTGTGGCGATTTGAAAGCATGGTGTTGGTATTGTTGTATATCGCATCTTTTGGTGAAAGGTTGTTGTTGCCTTTGCTCCCAGTCACAAGTTCTAGCAGTCCAGTAGTAGGAGGAAGGATGCTGGCGACAGGCCGTTTTGGAGAGGTTACACCTAAAGTTGTAATCTCTTTTGCAGATTTAAGCAGGTGCAACATGTTGGCCTGAGGACTGAAATCCAACACAGGAAGCTTCTTCATCTCAATGTGAACACCATGAATACAACTCCAGATACCCTAGACAGAAACAGGAAGGCATACAGTAGAAACAGACATTCAAAAAGTGATTTCACAGCTAAGATTAGGTTTCTGTAGAGATGCAGCATTTATGTATTATTTCAGACTGAGTATAGTCTTCTGTTGTTTTAATACATTAGTGTTCACCAGTCAGGGGCATTCTTTTGTTTAGGATGTAGTTTAGGAACATATAAGACTGACATTTCTACATTTTCATTTAGTGTAATCCTTACCCTGCTTATGGTGAAAAGAAGTCCAGGTTGTCCTGAGCACAATCCAGTGAAGCAATAACGCAGTCTCCAGTAGAACAGGTGCTCCCAGCAGAAGGTGAGGAGGGAGAGCGCCATGGCAGCTGCCAGCATGTAGAACACACCAGCCATATTGTCCACATCCAGTTGACTGCTCATCACTTCATTTTTCTCATTATGGCAGAAACCTGTGAGCCACTGAGCCTCCAGCTCCTCCATCTCACCTAGTACAGAATGAACAAACAAATACTAGGATCAGCCCACAAACAAAAAAAAATATTATTACATAAGGACGAATACATATGTAAACCCTTCAACTGACTAATGTGGGAAGTCTTTACAATTCTGCATTAGTTTTTTTCTGTACATTTGTAGGTATGAAAGTGAGTTATTATAATCTTACCATCTCCAATGATCCCTAGAATGGCAAGATCCACGAGCCGCTTCCAGTAGGATCCTTTCTGGAGGGCGATACCGTAACCAGTGGTGGCAAAGACGTAGCCGCTGCCGATGGTCACCAGCTTACACCCGTCATCTCGCCCTGCCATGTAGTTCAACACAGCTGCATCGTAGATGAACGCATCCAGCTTGCTGTGCAAACCAATAATGAAGACAGCTTCATGAAGACAGCTGCAGGTTGTGACAGGTTACAACTGAGGAACTGAATAGAGTTTGAGAAATTCTACTTAATGGCAATACTCAGCGATCTCAGTAATCCACAGGGAGCATATACGCAAGGTTGGTGAGGCCGTACCCTGTCTTAAGGCTGATCAGTGCATCCTGGACGCCGGTCTGGTGGTATTTGACCATGTACTGGTGCATGTCTGGGTAGTTCTTCCTGATGTTCCTCTCTGTGCTGCCATTTGGGACTGTACCAAAACGAAATGGCGGTGAAAAGGAATATGGGCTCTGGAACTGGAAAGACGAGAAAAATAGTTTTCAAAGGTTTAGGCTGCAAATAATATGGTGCATTTTGTGCTACATGTCTTCATTAAGAGACCAGAACAGACCTGCAAACTCTGACAGGTACCGTAAGACTGCGTAATTTCAACAAGGCCTGCACATTTTTTTTAAATGATGACCAGTGATTTTGGTGGCATCCATAGTAAAAATAGTTAGTTATGTTCCTGTCTAATGTTAGCTAAGTGAAAAATACATTTATCGATTTTATTTCATACAAATTAACTCATTTTTGAAAGAAAAAAAAAAACTACTTGTAACAAGAGCACTTGTTGAAATGTACTGGTTACTAAAGTGGGGGGGGGGGGGCAGGGCTCCCAAGGTGTTGGTTAGTATTGAAGACTATAAAAACCCACTGTGGCACTGTTACTCTTTCAGGATTTATATTTTGATAATCTTGTTTGGTCTTTTGCTCTTGGGAGGTTTTTTGCAGAGGTCCTAAAGTTGGAGGTCCTATGCAGAACATGTGCAGGTTAGCAGGTCTGAGATACGGTGTATAAGATACTTATAAACATACTTTTCTGTCACTGAGCCCAGTGACCTGGTCCACAAACTCCTCCTGGATCATGAAGGCGGCCAGGTTGGCAGTGTAACTGGCCAGGAAGATCACAGCAAAGAAGGCCCACACCGACACTATGAACTTACTGGTCGTGCCTCTAGGGTTCTGTACTGGTACAGAGTTATTGAATACGAGACCCCACAGGAGCCAGACGGCCTTGCCGATGGTGAACGACGGACCATGAGGGTCTGGAGAGAGAAGTGTACAGGTAAAAAATTCATAAAAATACTTAAAAACATTAACAAGTTAACACAAGTTATTGCCAGCAGTCGAAATAATCCTCAGATAATGTACCACAATCTCCCTCTGTTTCACTCCTCCTCCAAATGTGCTCTTTCAGTGTTTATGTAAATGAGCTCTTGCTGAGTCACACCCCCTGAGAAGCTGAGCAACAAGCTGGGGGAGGGGCTTTTCTTGGATGAGGTCACATTAAGGGGAAAATCTAATCAGCTTGTTTAAACCCCAGCCAGTACAAACAAGGAAAAATGACAAATAACAGGGAATTTGTTTGTACACGCCCACTGGGGACCTGTCTGAATGTAATCATGATCAAAAAGAGAATTTTGCATAATATGGGTCCTTTAAAACGCATGTGAAACATCTGCGTTTAACAAGCTATTCACACACACTCCAGACTGGTGCATATTTATAGACAGAGATCAAAAGAAAGAAAAAGAGACCAGAGATAAATACAGTAAATAATCAAACAAATGTAAAAAAAAGGAGCTGGAAAGTAAGAACAAAATAAAGAGATAAACACAAGAAAAGAAAGTAAAGAGGTGGTTTGAAGAAAAAGAACAAAAAAATGAAAGAGAGAAAGCAGCTTACGTAAATTACTAAAACCACCTTACAAAGTTTTAAAAGCAATGGACATTAATAATTAAAGAAAGAATGAATGACAGAAAGATACAGACAAATAAAAAGAAAGAATGAAATGGAAAGAAAGCAAGAAATATCGTAAATATTCAAACAACCAAATAGAAGTAAAAAAAAAGAAAGATGGGAAGAAAGAAGAAAATAAAGAAATAAACACAAAGAAAATTAAGTAGCAGAATTAAACCGATAAAGAGAGAGTTTGAAGAAAAATGAAAAAAACAAAAGAATGAGATGCAGATGGAAAGAGGTAACAGACACAGGATGACAAGTTTTTAAAAAAATACAGCGAGAAAGACTTAATGGACATCAATGATTAAAGAAAGAATAAACAACAGAAGGAAATATATAAATAATTGAAAATGAAAGAATGAGAAATGAAATGAAAGAGAGGAGAGAAGAGGTGGAGAGAAGGATCCCGGGCTGCGCGGCGTACCTTTGCCTTGCGCAAGGTTTCTGTTGAAGCCCAGCGGACTGACGAACTCGAACAGGAAGACAGCGATTGCGGTAACGATGAGTAACATGACGAACATCATCACCCACACCGATGCGCTGAACGGCTCTACAGGAAGTGAAAGATAGACAACAGGAAGCAGGAAGTCAGTGAAAGATAATCATATCCACCTTTTTTTTTTTAATAGTCTTGGATTTACCCAGAAAGGCTGAGGGCGATACGGTTCCGTTGCTGCGGGAAACCATGACGCTGATGCCAGTTTCCACGAACGGCACGGAGAAGTCGATGACCTCTGACCTCTCCTCGTTGATGGTCAGAGAACCGACAGCCATCACGGCCTTCTTATAAACCACCTGCAGAACAAAGAGCATAAAGGGGAAGTGGTGTGTGAGCCGTACGTCTCTCCACCAGGTGTGTAAGCGACGTTAAGGTGGTGTTGGTGATGTATTTTCTGACCTCGCCCACCATGCCGTTCCACACGTTGTTTATCTTCTTCCCGTGTTTGCCGTTTGTCACCAGGTAAAGGTCGTAGGTGAACTTTACATTCCTGGCGATCTTCTTTAGGATATCGATACAGAAGCCCTTACAGCACTGCTTTAGGTACGAGCCACCTGTAGTGTTACTGTACACACACACACACACACACACACACACACACACACACACACACACACACACACACACAGACACACAGAGATGAGGCAGAATAAAAATTATATGATATATAAGAGATAAAAAGAAAAGCAAAATGCAAATAGAAATGGAGTGAAAGAAAATGTGGAAAAAAGAGAAAATTTAAATGAAATTTGGAAAAGAAATTAACTAGTAGATTAATATTGATTAATTATAATAATATAATTAATTAGCACGAATACATAATTAGGGGAAGTTGGATGAATAAAAAGTAACCAAACAAAAACTAATAATGGGCAGAAATAAAATGAAGGAAAGACTGACAGTAAAAAAATCAATTAGCATAAAGAAACAGGTAGAAATACCGAAATCGAGTCAAACACAAATGTAGAAAGAAAAATAACAAAAGAGGAAGAAGAAAAAGCAAAAAGGACAAAAGAAGGAACAATTGAAATAAAGCCATAACCAACCAAATAAATGAATAAAGTGACAGTAAATAAACTCCATAAATAGATGAAAAGAAAGAAAAAAAAGAAAGAAAATTGAAAAAAAATAAGTTTAAGAAATTTTTTAAAGAAACAAAAAAAGGTGGAACAGACATAAAAACAAACCAATACGTTAAGTCCCCTACATATGAACGAGTTCCATTCCAAAAGCTCGTTCATAAGTCCAGTTTGTTCATAAGTCAACAAACAGGTACTAGGATACTAACACAATTGGCTATAAAAAGTATATTACAGTACAGTGTTCTTTAGAATTGTGCTCATTTTCAAACAATTCATCTTAAAAGAAACGAGCGATGTCTGCCATCTTTTTACTTCCATTCTCTCAATTATTTTCACTTTTGTCTCCATTGTTATTGCTTAGTCGTTCTTAGCAGTACCAGCTGGTACCAGTATTCACTTCCTTGACTGAACATGTGCTGCAAAGGCATGTCTGTATCTTCGAAAGTCCGCTACCGGAATGTTTGTATGTAGGGGACTTGCTGTACATTTGAATGAAATGTGGCACAGAAAAAAAAGAAATTGCAGAAATATATAATTAAAGGAAGTTGGATAAAGAATAAGCAAACAAAACATTTATAACTTTCAGAAATAAAATTAATGAATGAAAGACAAAAAAAATCTTTTTAAAAATAAAAAGAAAGAAAAAGAAGGAAAAAATTAATAAAAAAAAAAAGTATGCCAGATACAGCTATCTATCTATACAGAGAGAGAGAGAGAGAGAGAGAGTCCACTGCCGGAGTACAGTCTGCTACATTGACGCGTTTTGTGAGTCCTCTGATACGGCAATGTTTAGCAGTCTTACTCTTTGATGTGCTTCCTGCAGGGAACAGAGTTGCGATTGCACGTCCCGGTCAGAATGTCCACGTCGTCCACCACGACGAACGGCTTCTCCTCCAGCGTCACAATGCTCAGGTGATTTTCATCTGCTTCTGCGTCTCCAAATGAGTTGTACCGAGGCCACACGGGAAATTTCAGTACCAGTGAATGATTCTCCCAGCGGCCCATCTACAATTACACACACACGAACACACACATATTGCATTGTTCTTTTAGTCTCTTCCTCCCTCAGGCTGTGTTATGGAGAGAATGTGTGAGAAAGTCTAATGTGTGTACATTTAGCACTGATGTTTTGTAATTGTCTCAAGTGTGTTTGCATTGTTATCCAAATGTGTGTGTGTGTGTAAGCTCTGTCAGCACCATCTCCTCACACCCCTGTTCTAGCCCAATGCAGTGAGAAATGATTAGCGGGGCACTCTTCACACACACTGCAGGGTTTCAGAGACTGTGTGTACAAGAGGAAAGAAAGAAAGATAGAAAGAAAGAAAGAAAGAGAAATACTGCTCCAATGCCTAGAGCTAATGCACCTTGGAAACAAGAGGTGACGGGTAAAATCCAGACTCTGCACACCTGGAGAGGTAAACTGATAGGGGTTGTGAGTGGTACAGGCGTTTCTCCATCTTCTTTATCCTGTTTGCTGGGCTTTTGGCTACTCTGATGGACCATAAGTTAGAACTACACAAGAGAACTGGAATAGAAACCATCTGCACCACTCCACAAGCCCCTGGGCAGACAGCAGTTTGTTTATTTGGTCTGTGGCTACGGCTCCCAATTTTCACCCAAGTGCATCTAAGGGGTCTCAGTGTTAAGCCAGCTTCATGCATCCTTCTGAGGACCAAGCCGTGGAGATAATCATCTCAGGTGTCAGTTGAACATCCCAGGTGGCTGCACAGCAACCTCCACAACCCTCCAAGACGTGGAGCATTAGGCATTAGAAAGTGGCAGGTGAACTATGCAAGAACCATCCAAAGTGCATGAATGTACACTGGAAGAGCCTCAGTAGAGATGTGAGGACCATCTACTCCATGGACTTCACCTCCATCAGAACCTGACAACATCCTTTACAGAGGGAACCATGGTGGTAATACTGTAAATGTAGAGATTTTTTCTAGGTCTGTCTGGACAGCAGTGAGCTTTCAGAGGACTGTGCTGATCTTAAAGGAGAGACCATTATAGGGATGAAGACAAAAAATTTGAAAGATCCAATTAGATTGATTAGGTGACTTAAGGGCCTTATCCAGGGCCTTGCTCAGTGGTAGTTTGGTGGTGTTGGGATTTAATCTCGTAGGGTTCCAGTATGTAGTCCAATGTCTTAGGAATGAATTCACTGAAGGGCCATGTTCCACATGGTGGAAATCTCCCTCTTTGAGGCCCCAACCAGTCCCTCTGGCACCTTGTAAGGCCTCTGTGGGATTGGCGTCAGATGGGTCAAAGGAAGAAGTTGTCAGTTTTGTGAACTGTTTAAAGAAAAGATTGCTGGGTTTTGGCCAGATGTTCTAGATTTATCTGCAGTTGAAGTCACCACTGTAGGCCAAATTTACACCCCACTGCACCTACAGTACCACTAAGGCCAGTCTGTCTGAAGGTTCACATGATAATCTTGCTTCTCTCGGCCCTGGTCTGGATCGTTGCTGCAAAATTTTCGCGTTTGTATCAGTTTTTAAACAACTAAACTCCGACTCAAAAGGTACGTTATTATGTCTAATATTCAGCTCGTTCAGTGTGTGGAGTGCAGGATGTTTAGACATTCTTCCTCCGTCATTAGCGATAACTTTGCTTGTGATAGGTGTGTGTTAGTTAGCACCCTGACGGAGAAGATTAGGGTTAGAGGAGATTAGAGGAGTGCATCCAGACTTTAGAGAGGGTTAGAGAGCGCGAGAGCAGCGTTATTCCCGTAGAGGACAGTCTGGGTGCTGCAGGCGGAGATAACCAGCCCCCGACTCCGGCATTAGAGCCCTCACAGCGGGGAGAGTAGGTGACGACTCGGCGGCATACTCGTTCAGCCAAAGCTAACGCTAAGGCTAGCCCACCGGAGCACACCTCCTCTGCGC
>JAQQZT010000010.1:21257874-21271308 GCA_030068275.1 Clarias platycephalus
AGCAGAAGTAGCAGATATACATCTCAATATCAACTGTTCAAAGGAGATTATTGTGGATTTTGGATAAACGCCTTCAGCATTGTTTTACAGTGTAGAGAGAAATAAAAATCTTTTGACGGGTACTGTAGGCCTGTAGGACTTGATGTTCTTTTGGAGGAGGAGGGCGATCAGTGCAGCTCTTTGAGCTGGTGTGGTGCTACAGTACCTGCTCTGTGACAGTGATTAACAGTCGTGGGACTGAGCGCTGAGATGCAGCCGTTGAGGGCACAGCTGAGAGTAGCCAGTCATAAAGCGTTTCATTCAATTAACAAGGTCCACACCTGTTACCTCATTAAAAGGATGTAGGGGTGGAGGGGAGATTTCCCAGACCGACGACTGATAGAACAGAGTGGCAAAGAGGTCGAACCGGAGAGCAATGATGCTCTTATGTTGTTGACCTTTGCAAAGTGGTTAATGACACAGATGCACTGCTCCTCATTCTTAACTAGATGACGATTGATGGTTGCAATAATCCACCGGAAATGATCAAAGTGATCGTTAATAATGTTGGAAAATAATGCAAGGTGAGCTTTCTTGAGTGATCTAGAACATTCCTGTTGGTAAGTCTGATGTGCACATGAGTCCAAAGCCTGCTCAAGTACTTTCATTTTCCGAATTTCTGGGTTGAACCAGACAAGAGAGCAAACAAGAGAGACTACACTGTGTTCCATCTTTGCATGACGGTCAAGGGCATCACTCAATGATTTGTGGTAGAATTCCAGCAAAGCATCGATCAAAGTGAGTGACATTAAGGAAATCTGCTGTAGGTCAAAAGCCAGAGCAGCCTGATCAATTTTTGCGCCAGTTCCTAAAATAGATTTTTATGTCAGGGTCTGATGAGCTGAGATGTGGAATCTATTTCCATAGAAATCACAACTGATCAGACACACCCAGATCAGTGTCTGCAATGACCAAATCTAGGGCATGAGCCCTGAGTATTGACAGTATCAATGTGTTCCAGGTTAACAAGTACTAAAAGATTTTTTTTTAAATGCCGTAAAGGAGGAAGAGTTGTCGAGATGTGTTTGAAATCTCTAGTAATTGTGATGTTGAGTAAAAAAGAGCAAAGTAAATGGGAATAAAGGTTGCATTCCAGTTAGGGACAGAAGATTAAGAGGCACTGTCTGGTCCGGTTTACACTTTACAGTAAAGTTGTTTCAGAATGGGACAGGATGGCTAAGCCACCACCACGCCCACAACTACGGGCTTTTTCTAAGTAACTGTCGATGGCCTTGTTGCTGCCATGTTGTAATGCCTTTACTGAGAACATGCTCATGCGTAAGACAGGCTGTATAAGTAAGAGAAAAGCTCAGTAATAATTTTAGGGGGAAAAAGCATGGGTTGCTATATTTGGGTCTACAAAAGACTAAAGTGGACTCACATTTTCCATCAATCTCAGTAAGTGTATCACTCTGTGCTTCCAGTAAAGACACCACTGTGCATATATCAGGGGCAATTTAATAGACCATAATGTTTAATAACACTGAGACATTTAGGAGCATATGGTCGATTGAGGGATGAGAGCGTCAGTCTGGAGATCTTTATCTTCAATGCCATGACTGTCCTGAAAATCCTGGCAGGCAGCAGTTACTTGGCTAACATCAGCTAATGTAGCTGGCTGGCTAGGCAACATTACACCAGCTCAAATCTGCAGACAGGATCTCCTCAGCCAACCAAGCCAAAGGCACCAGCCAAGCAGACATCCAATCATACAAGAGTGTCAAGAGCATTGGGCAAGAGGAAGAGCAAATAGCTATGTAGTGTGGTGGACAGAGGGGGACAACGGGGAGACAGTGGGGGACAGTGGAGAACAGTGGGACAAAATGGGGAAAAGAGAGGGATGGTGGTGGACAGTAGGGCATGAGGCACAATGAGGGGGGTGTGTGTGGCTAGTGAGAGATATTGTGGCACAGTAGGGGGACACAGTGGGACAAAATGGTCCACGGAGGGGAACAGTGGTGGACAGTGGGGTACATTAAAGGACAGTAGGGGCAAAATGGGGCACACTGGTACACAGTGGTGTACAGTAAGGGCAGTAAGGTACAGTGGGAGACAGAGGGGGATAGTGTGGCGCAGGAGGGGACACTGGGGTACAGTGGAGGACAGTAGTGGTAGTGGGGCAAAATGAGGCGTGATAGACAGTGGAGTATTGTTTGGGACACAGTGGGGGATAGTGTGGCACAATAGGGGACAATGGGGCAAAGTTGTGCAAAATGGGTGGACAGTGGGGTATGGTGGGGACAGATGGGGCACAGAGGGGTACAGTGGTGGACAGTGGGACACTGTAGGACACAGTGGTGGCCATGAGGATATCCAGGTGATGAGTGCAGCCGCAGGAAATCTCTTTTCCCAGATCACATTTTCCTCGTATCTGATTCAGTCCTGGGTATCGGCGCCGTCTCCACTACGACTTTTACTCAGTTCAGTATCAATGAGCAAGAAAAACAGAAGAAATATGAATAATGTATAGTTACATTCAGTGCTGGTGAACTGGTGTCACTGGTGTTACAGCAGCTATAAAGAGTCGCTCCCTCATCAGCATCTTCACACTTCCTCCGTGTTGAAATGCACCTTGTCATGTTACTGAGAAACGAGAACATCACAGCGCTACGCCTGACTGTTACAGAGTGAAGACACTGGAGACTCCTTCCGTACCTGGTGTACTAATGACTATACAGTACACGTGTGTGAGTTTAATCCGTGCATGGAGCAGTGGGCTTCTACTGTACTGTACGTCTCTGTTACTGTGGAAACAGTAACATAATAATAAACCTTTGATTTGACCAATCATATGGAGAATTTATCGGAGCGAGAGAGAGAGAGAGAGAGAGAGAGAGAGAGAGAGGTGTTTTGCCTAAAGGCAGACAGTGAGTAAAAATAAGGTCAGATCTACACCTGCTCCTGAGACCCAGCTACTTCTCGCAACGCTGCTCTCATTTACATAATGACTTCTATGAACATAACCTCTCTCCTTCCCTCTCCAACATTAGCACGAGGCTTCGCCTCGAGCACGGACAGCGCTTGTAAAAACACCCCGTCGGTTTCATCCGTTTCATTTTAGCACAGCTTAATCGCACAGTGACTCGGGTGTGAATCGAACAGGCTTCACAAGTCCACGCCGAGTCTACAGACCTCCCTTTGTTAAGCTCTGCTGTTGTGTTGTTGTTGTTGTTGTTGTTTTTCTTTCGCATGCATCGTGGACGAGCTCGTCATGTAAATGTGCTCATTCTGGAGTCTGCAGTGTCCCAGATACAAACCACCTTAGCAACCGAGAGAGAGATCAAAAGAGAAACGCCTACTCAGCACACACTCTCCTCCGCCGAGGAACAGAGTGAGTGATAGAAACCCATGGCAACTCCTGAATCTTAATAGCTTTGAAAGAGAAACAAAAAAAGAACAATATTTACGTGGCTACACATTGACGCTATCTGGATATGTATGCATTTGGATTTACACTTGATGTGGGCGTGGCCTAAACTCACAGCTGTTGTTTTTATTCTTAATTGAAATGCAAACTTTATTGGTATACCTCTGGGAACACTGGGGTCACGGTGGGGTGTTCTAATCCGTTCAGTCGTTTGTATTTCCTTAAATGGTGGCACGGTGGTTAGCACCGTCACCTCACACCTCCAGGGTCGAGGGTTCGACTCCCGCCTCGAGTCTGTCTGTGTGTGTGTTGAGTCTGCATGTTCTCCCCGGGGGTTTCCTCCAGGTACTCCGGTTTCCTTTCACAGTCCAAGGACATGCAGATCGGGATAACTGGTGTTCCCAAATTGCCTGTAATGTGCGTGTGTGTGCGCTTGCGTGCCCTGTGATGGATTGGAACCGTGTCATGGGTGAGTCTCCTCCAGACAGGCTCCAGGATAAGTGCTATAGAGAATGAGAGAGTGAGTATTTCCTAAAATATAAAGCCTGAGTTAGTGTAGTATAACCCAGACTAGGCAATTACTACAATTAATAAACTAACCACCCGGCAGTGGAGGCTCGAACAGACAAGGCTCTTGGTTACCGATCAGAAGGTTGAGGGTTCAAGCCCCAGGCAGAGCTGCCACTGTTGAGCCCTTGAGCAAGGCCGTAGGGTTAGGCCTAACTGGGAGCCTCCTAACAGGGAAACGTGAAAAAAAAAATCATTCCACTGACAAATGAATGAATCTTGAGATTGAGTGTCTCTCTCACACACTGTCTGTCTAATCCGAACAACACATTCATACTCGTTCACGTCCCTCATGACATACACTGATTTATAAAAATCTGGATCATAAGCGCTTGTTTTAGGGGCGTGGCCGAGCAAGTCGCTATACGGTCACATGATGATCCACATCTGTAGGCAAAACCTGTGCTAGTAACCGACCCTAAGAAACCTCACTTCTCTGATTCCCCCTTTTGAACAGCATCTACCTCACGCTGTGCCGAGTTATTTTTCAGCGTCTAGGAAAGAGCGAGCGATTCCCGGAGTGAACAAAAAGCACAAACTCCTGCTTCAGGATATAACAGAGTCTGTCGTGACGTGCCAATAAAGTAGGAATAGACATTACACCTTGAGGATTTCGTCTTCTCTTATCCTCCGGCGTAGTATTTCAAAGCGTGTGCAGATGTAGTGTGTAAGAAAAAAAATAAAAAAAATAAATAATAATTAAAAAAGAAGGGAATATCTTGTGGAAGAACGCAGAAGTGTGCAGAATCAACGCGTTAAAGCTCTTCTGAAAGCTCACTACCTGCACACGCTAATCTTCACGCCTCATCCAGCAGCACATTCGTGTCAAATTCAAGCCTTCTGATGGACGCGTGCCATGCTCGCGTGTTTGGGTTCTCTGGCTGTTTCAGTAATATTCTGGTGATCTCCTGTCACAGCGCTGCAAGGGATGAACCCTGGGCTGTCTGTTATCAAAACAAGCACAGCTTGCCGAGTGTCAGAAACAATTAGCCAGGTATGATTACCGGCAGCAAAACAAAGACACACATGATTGGATTTATGCGCAGCACCTGCCAACCGCGACAATCCAATACGCACGCATTAAAACATTTGGAACTATTTTGAAACTATAATTTTTTTCTTTTATTGACAGAGATTTCCACGCTAGCTAAAGGATTTCCTGCATTTCCTCATCATCATAAAGGCTTGGCTGCATCGTAGAGCTAGCGTCACGCTAATTATGTTTCTGTAAGCGTAAGAGATCTACAGTCCATCTGGAACGAACAGGGGGAAACGCGATCTACTAAACCTAAACTAAACCGCGTCTGATGAGATGCGTAAAGTTTACCTGCGTAATGCACTCGCAGGAACCTCTGGCTTCTCCGCTTGACCCGAGCAGCTGAGCGTTCCGTCCGGGATGCGCCCCTCCTCCCGAAACATGGCGGCTGCGGCGTAACTGAAAATCCCCACCGCGTCCCTCACGCGGGTTTCCAGCGGATAGTCCCACTCGTCGTACGCGATGGAAATCATTCCCGGTGGAAAGGTTTCCGGAGTGCGTGACGGGTTACCGGATGTAAGACTGGGGACGATCCACACGAACCCGGCGCCGACCAACCCGAGCGACCGAGCCTCGAGCATCACCAGCTCGGCCTCGTCTTTGGAGCAGTACAGCAGGATGACGGGCGACTGGATGCGCTTGAGCTGCACGTGCGCCCTGTCCTCAGGTTCTCCCACGCCCTCTAGCGTCACCACGCTCTGCAGGTCCCAGCGCACGAAACTCTGCTCCACGGTGGCACGGATGGTCGTGACGAACTCCTGGTGGCCGGGGAACCTGGTGGTGACCACGGAGAAGACGTGCCAGTCGTATTCCTCCATGACAGCCAGCATGAGCAGGGCTTCCTGATGGAGCGACGCGCTGAACTGGAAAAAAGAAGAGCTGGCGTCCTGGGGAGAAGAAACGAAAGAATACAAAGTGTTATTAGAAGTGTTTTTATTCAAGGTACCATGAGCTTAATATTAAAATATTAGCCCCCGCCCTCCAAAATAAATACATTTTTGGGTTCAAAATTTCCACAATAGAGACATTTTCTCCATTATTACTTTTCTAATTATTTTGAAATTATCATCAATGTTAAAAATACTTATAAAGCATTAGATCTCAAGCCTAACTAAGTGCATGTTCTCCCCGTGCTTGGTGGGTTTCCTCCAGGTTCTCCGGGTTCCTCCCACAGTCAAAAGACATGCAGATTATTGGACTGACTGGCGTTCCCAAATTGCCCGTAGTGTGTGAATGAGTGTGTGAGTGTATGTGTTTGTGCCCTGAGATGGATTTCCACCCCGTCCAGGCTGTACCGCTCCTCATACCCAGGATAGGCTCCGCCCCCATGACCCTGTGTACAGGATAAAGCGGAATAGACGATGAGCGCGGGAGTGAGTGATGTTTTTATAGGAGGGAAATATAAGACCGCTATTGCGTCGTGTGTTTGAGTAATAACTCGCATTAGTGTACAGCGATGCTAAATCTCAGAGCTCCTGAACACAATGTGGACATTTTGCCAGAACCAGTAATATATCGTGAGACGATTAAATACTAGTAGTCAGAGAAAACATAAGCGAGGGAGGGAGAGGGAGAGAGAGAGAGAGAGGGAGAGGGAGAGAGGGAAAGAAAGAGAGGGAGAGAGAGAGAGGGAGAGAGGGGGGGAGAAGGAGAGAGAGAGGGAGAGAGAGAGGGAGAGAGAGAGGGGGGGGGAGAAGGAGAGAGAGAGGGAGAGAGAGAGAGAGAGAGTGAGAAGGAGAGAGAGAGAAGGAGGGAGAGAGAGAGAGCGAGAGAGAAGGAGGGAGAGAGAGAGAGAAGGAGAGAGAGAGAGAGAGAGAGAGAGAGATCGGCCCCAAGCGCTGCTGCAGTCACCAGCCGAGTTACTTTAGAGTAATGACTGCGTCTTTAAAAGGTGACAGAATTACAGTGTGAAACACCAAGTCATTTATGCGCTCCAAAACTCATTCAGCTCATGAATAGCCACGTATATATACACACACACACACACACACACACGCGCGCGTACACAGATATGGTGATACACACCGAGTCTGGGATTAAGAGACAGGAGTTGCCGCTCCGCAGTGTCCCGTAAACAGGTTAAGCAGCTGGAGGTGATGGGGTGGTGATGGGGTTTATATGATATTATACTCGGATTGTCAGAGCTCTGCTCGCGGGAAAAATGGACGCCGTCGACATCAAGGAGAAAATAATCTCATCTTACCGACTTCACTGAGAGTCTGAGAGAAACCTGGGATCCAGACAGCGAAACCTCGTTAGTGCCGTAATCAGAAGGACTTGCGATCGCACGCGACGTTCTGATTGGCTGAAGTCTGTAACGCTCGTCCGGGTTCATGCCGCACATCACAAACACTTTACACCGAAAGCACGAGTGTTCTTTTGCACAGTTTGTGTAATTTCGAGAGGAAGAATGAGTGCTGAAGCGATCTGCACAAACAGAGATCAGATGGAGGAGGCGTGTGACCACCACGATTATCACAACCTCAGCCTCGTTTATCACCTCCTTACACACACTGTGTGTGGTTCGTGATTTAAAAAATAATTCCACACCTATGTGCATTTATACTCATATCTTTTTGTCTTTTATTCATGCCAGCTGCATACCCTGATGCTGAACATTAATGACTGTTAAAAAGAATACGGCATCTGTAGAGTCCAGAAGAGAGTGTGAGGCAAAGTGTGAGCTTTAGTGGAGTTCGTCTCACATTCTTACGGCCTGCTGAATCTGAATATTAGTTCAACTTTTAGCTCTTTAGTCAAAGACACTGACAATATGACGCACCGCAAAAAATCTTAGCAAGTGAAATACCCTTTAATCTAGCCAAGACTTCTCATAATTTGTTAAAATAACTTTAGAACAAAACAAATACACTGTTACCGCGGCGTACGAGTTCTTAAGGTGAAATGTCGTATTGTGAAGCGCATCGTCCCAGAGGAAATAATGTAAATACAGATAATCCGTTCCAGACACCCAAAAATATTAACGATATTACCAATTTCCAATATTATAATCATATTGGTGCATATAAAAACAATCAAAACATTTATAAAACACGTGTAAATGAAGTCAAATCTGAAATAAACAGACATTAATCCTCACTTGACCTTCATTTATGATTCCTCTCGGCACCGGCTGCTTTAAAAACCAAACTGAAAGCGGCTCCCTTTTCTTCTTGCTACCGTCCTCGATAACAAGGAGAATAAAATCTCTCAGCCAGAAAAGAATCTGTGTTTTAGTCTGGACTTAAAACATTTCTGATGTTCCTGCAGCGCTGATGTGCAGAGCGATCTGTTCCACGGTGTGGGTTCTGTATCCGCAAGAGCATGACCTCCTCCGAGCTTCACTCTGGACCCAGGAACAGACACCAGCACCTGGTCAGAGACTCTGCGTGTCCTACAGCGTGTGTGAGGATGTGCACGCTCAGAAATGTACAAAAGCACTGAAGCATTAAGTGACTCCACAGACGAGCGATCAGGCCGAGGACCCGGATTTATTATTTTCATGAGCTGTAAGTCCTGATCATCGGAATTAAAACAAAACTGGTGTGAAATATATTTGACTTTATATCCAAGGAATCTGGAATATATGAGTTTCACACACCCACTGATATTGTCTACGTCACGTCGCACACAGGACTCGAGTTCTCTCGTCGTCCCTGTGGGACTCGAGCCCTGAGTACCGTATCTCAACAACTCTCCATCACTCAACTCTATTATTTCTTTCCTCTTCTCATAAATTACCCAGAAACCATTACGCTATAAAAAACGTGACTTTTTTAAATTACTGACTCCATGTAACGTTCAGCACAAAGCCAGTTCCTCCTCAAGTGCAGGTGTGTTCGGTGCAGCTCTCTGAGATTCCGCACATTTCTGAGTTTAGAGGTAAAAGTCACTTTAACCCTTTACCTTCCTACTGTTGAAGGTTAAGGTTTTTTTTTTTTTTCATTTTAGTTTTGCATTTTTCATTTCCTTGGGGCAACAATAATGATCAGTGTTTATTATTCCTTTACGCACCCCAGTATAGGACTGTTCCAAATGGTTGAGATGTCACTTCATGGTAAAAGTGCCAAAGAAAAGAAAAATGTGAAAAAGCTTTTTTTTTTCCCACCTGAAATGCTATGAACCTATTGAAAAACATTATTTAAAAACACACCATTATCTAGTGGATGTTTTTTATTTTATTTTTTAAAATCAGAGCACCCCTCAACCGAATGGTAGAGATGGCTTAATCAGGTTCGACACACCTTCCAATAAGGTTTAGTGACTCTACCTAATAGTTGAGCGGTGCTACAGGCTGGTCTTGCTCACCAGATGCACCAACTGGCTCCAGTGCTCCCTATCATGCTTCATTTTTCTCTATGACGACTCTAAGGAGAAGTTAAATTTTGTTGGTTAGTCGCTTATTTAGAGCTTCATAGCTAACTGGCACAGAACTTAGAAAGTCAGTCACATGTGGTGGAAATCGTGGTTTTGTTTTCCGTCAGAATGAAAGTGTGCACGTCCAGTCGAGCTACGTTTTAATGAGAATATAATCACAGAAATACTTTTCATCATTGTACTAATATGTGGATCCCTTTAGCATCTAGACTGTTGAACATCTTCCATAAGTTGTCTATAAGCGGTTCTTATTTATCATATTTGTATTTTTGTTTACATTACGATTTTACCCTGAACACAACCACCACTCCGGAAAAGATTTACAATATTCTACAAGTCCTGAAGCTCAACAGGAAGTTGCATCGTCAGCTTGCTAAGTCCTTAACGTCTTCATGGCATTAGCATGGTTGTTATGCTAGTGTTTGTGCATTTGCTAATTCTAGATTTAAAAAACTAAACTCTCTAAACACTGTTACTTATTTAAAAACCAAGTAGTAGCACAGAAACCCTATTATTTATTTATTTATTTATATATTTAGTAAAGATGAGAGATTTCTGCCCGCCGCCGCGTCTGACTGGTTGAACGTTTGTTTATTTGGATTCAGTGTTGAAGAACGAGTTTAAAGAACAGCGTTTAAAGGCTAAACGGACGCATTGTCAGACGGAGGACGGGGGGGAAGATGCTTTTTATGAGTACGAACGCGCAGCACAATGGGAACTAATACAACACAACACAAAGCGAGGCACCAGAACGCAGACGCCGCGGTGCGATATGCAATATTGAGGCGTATTGTATAAGAGACAATATGGCGTGGCAGCTGAGAGACAGGAGGCAGCGCTCGCTCGTCAGGCGCGTGAAAGGGCTGAGACAGAGACGGCGGGGCTCTGACGGAGCGGCCGCGACGATGTCGGACCGGGAAGACGTGTGAGAGAGCCGAGAAACGTCCGGGCAAATGAAAAGAATTCTCATTAGATTTACAGACGTTTTCATTCACGGCTTTATGACTCACTTCCTGCGCGTCGACCGCAGAGACGAACAATTCTACTCAGTTATTCATTTCGCGTCCTCAAAGGTTAAAACAGCACTCGCGATTTGGACGCTCGCCTACGAGCGCTTCCGTATACAGAATAATCGCTGTCTTGTTATCTCGTTTTAGTGAATGTGGGTGGATTGTGGTGATCTTATCATAGATCAGGAAATCTGTAAGGAGTCTCCAGTTTTAGGGGTGGAGCTAAAAGCCTGAGCTCCTCGTTTTCACTCAGAGAAGAAATGTACGACGTGTCGTTCTTTTATAAACAGAACTGGGCGTGTCATGTAGGAGGAATGAAGGACTTGGGGAGGTGGCGAGGAGAGGAACGGTAACTCTGGGTCAGGGTCGATTGTTCTCCTTTAACTGCACATCGCCAGGTGTTTTATTTTACTTACAGATGTGTTTGTGAAATGAGTTTCTTCACTTGACCTGAGAAACCTCTCATGGAAGCGGTGGACTCGTCTGTTCCATCCATCAATTAGAGCGACCGCTCGTCCATCCAACATCCCTCGGAACTCATGATGGTGTGTGTGTGTGTGTGTGTGTGTGTGTGAGAGGAAGAGAGATGATGATGATGACGATGCCTCCATCATTCCTTCATTACTTCATCCTTCAGGACAGAATTGAAAAGGAAAAAAACCCTAAAACTCCCAGAATTCATTAGTCCTTCATTACACTTCACCTCCAGGGGGAAAAACTAAAGAACTCGAAGCCCCAGAAAACGGGTTCGTGCAGAAAATTCATGCGGCTCGAGGAAAGCCGAGTTCCCGCTCAACCGCACCGCGCCTGTCCTCCTAATCCTCTCCTGCAGGAAAGGGGGAGAAATGAAATCTTTTCTCTCGTTCTTTCGTCATCTCTCTCCCTCTCTCTCTCTCCCTCTCTCTCTCCCTCTCTCTCTCTCTCTTTTCCTCTTCTGTTTATTAAGTTTCGGATCGTTCCCGGATCGCCGACAACTTAATGCTAATTCCTTAATATTTAGGAGGAGTGCTGGAAAAAAACACGCCAAAGGACAAGACAAAGGCACACACACACACACACACACACACACACACTCACACATCTGATATCAGATCACACTCGTCTTTTCTTTAAGCGTGTGTTTAATAAGATGCGGCGCGGAGTTCCGTCAGAGATGGAAACGTAACATCATGTCTAGCTCGGAGAAAACACAAGCTAACACGTTTACGTCAGGGAGTTAGAATCTCTCACACACACACACACACACACACACACACACACACACACACACACACACAGTCGATCCTTCACTTTGACACAAACCCCCCCCAAAACTCTCCTCTGATTGCTCTGGTTGCAGCTCGACCTCTGACACTGGAGACTCCTTCAGTAAATCCAACCCTTGATGATTTTTTTTTCACAATCTGTTTCCTGTTAGTGGATTCGTACTGAGCGAGCTGTTGCTATAGAAACGCTACAGTATTAGAACGCAATATAAACCTGTAATTTGTGGCTCATTACATCTCTCGACCAATCAGAATCCAGGACTCAGCGGTTCTATGTACAGCCCGGGAGACAAGTGGAACCTGACACCACGGTGCTTCCTGTAGGTTCTGGTGTCTCACTGTGACACACACACACACACACACACACACACACACACACACACACACACACGAGCATCGCTAAAACACGAACCTGGACGTATAATCCGTATAATCTATTCCTGATTGTTTATGCATCATTACGTTCTCGCTTTCACTCGCTCTCCCTCACACACACACACACACACACACACACACACACACACACACACTCATACTTGTGATGTTCAATTTATGCATGCTTGAGAACTTTAAAGGGGACGTCTTATGCACAGTTCACTCTTTGATCATTTTTGGACATTTATACAGGTGACACACACACACACACACACACACACACACATATATATATATAATTTTTGTGCATAAATGTCCTTGAACCTGAGTTTTAAATGTCCCAGCTGGTATGACATCATTCCAGTGAAAAGAATAAAAGGCAGATGGGGAGGGTGGCATAGCCCCGCCTCCAGCTCGAGTGCCCTCTTTTGGCCTGTTTCCTGTGCTCTGATTGGCTAGCACAACTGCACTTTAAATGGGCGGGACAGGAGTTCAAACAGGGTGTGTCAACGCGGTGACGCATGTGAATAATCCAGAAGTTTTAAAGCATTACTATTTTTCTAACGCAAATGAATCACATGACCAGGTTTGACCCTAATGGCTTCCCATAATCGCAGCGCGGCTTCTGCGGCATGTTTAACGCGGATAATAAGACGACTGAGGAAACATCAACCAGGTGCTCGAGCGGCGAGTTTCATTATGAAGAGCTTCTCGAGGGAAGTTTAGATAAAACCAGAGTCGTGTCCTTCAAGGGGAACTAATTTACTAGGACACATTAAACATAAGACTCTGATCAGGCTGTGAAGGTGAGACAGCTACGTTTATTGCACTCACTGGAGACCACAGGACGTCAGCCAGTAACCATGACGACCTCCGTGTAACACCACGTCTGATCACATGCTAACTGCACTCGCTCACTCTGGACATGAAAGACAAGAAAGACGAGTTTATCGAAGCACGCGTTAGCCGAGTGTCGAGAAGGAGATAGCGGACCTGATCACCGCTATAGGATCAGATCCGACCCACAGTATTATTACTGCTGTAAGGAGTTCACCATCCCACAGATTATAATTTACCTTCTGAAACTGTTACGTTTCAATTCTTTAACTCCAACATCACACGTTTATAATACGAGTAAATGTGAGTATTTTAAAATCGTGATTAATCGCGAGTAATCTGTCTAACTCGGATTAACTGGATAAATGTTTAATCTATTGACACTAATATACAGGAAATGGGGCTTGAACCAGGAGTGAAGCTGAAGGAGGTTCAGAAACGTCAGAGCCCAGGAGCTGAAGTGTGTGTGTTTCAGCTGGAACATTCGCGCGCACACACACACACACACACACACACACACACACACACACACACACACACACACACACACACACACACACA
>JAQQZT010000010.1:21271408-21282596 GCA_030068275.1 Clarias platycephalus
CACACACACACACACACACACACACACACACACACACACACACACACACACACACACACACACACACACATATATATTTTGGAGATCTTTAAGACTGATATTAACTTGTTTAACAGGAGTATAACACAATGTGACCTTTAAAGATCGAGTGCTGGATCTAAAAGACGCACATGAAGCTCAGTGAGAGGAACCAAATGAAGTCCATTCATCATCTCTCACACACACATTTATATGCGTCTCGTTATGACGTCCACTTATTCTTACCACATGCACAACTCGTCCTTATATCTAACCGTATACAGAACAGTGTATCTACTGATATCATATCAATATCACGATACCAATGTACAAGTTATACAACGATACATTTTTCATTGATCATTAACATGTCACTCCAGGTTGATCCGGTTCCGCATCGAGAGAGAGATTAAACTGAAAACGTGTCATCGTGTCGAGGAACGACGTGAAACGGGAAGTCGTGACGTGACACCGCGAGCGCCACTTCAACTCCATGAGAAGTTTGTTTAAGACTTCGGCCAGTTTTTTTTTTTTTTAGAATCTTTCTACCATTTTCTTTTCATCTCAGAGTAACCTCATAGGGATTGTGGTGTCTGCGTCACTTCACAGAGAGAACACACACACACACACACACACACACACACACAGAGCAAAAAGAAAGAAAAATACACTGGTGATTTGACTCTTTCGCCCACTTCGAAGATGACATTGGTTCAGTTACAGAGAGAGAGAGATGAAAAGGGGGTGCACTCAAACCCCCCTCCGTTTTCAAATCAAAGAAATGAGTTGGATATTTATAGCTCTGAGGAACCGCAGGCTACAGGCTACTCCTCCTCTCCAGCCCTGTCTCACTTACTTTTCCCTTTGTTTAGCTTTTTGTTGTATTTCCTTCTGCTTCTTTAAACTCAGGAGAGGAGAAGAGCAGATCTCCTGTCAGCGCCACACCAGATGTACATACGCTCGCCGTCCACTTCAGTAGGACGACACTTACACTAAACCATACGAATCTAATCAAACCATCTCACCATCAACACGACAACTCATGGATCACTTTAGCTGCGTCTGTGTCCTTGAGAGCCTCAGGTTCCTGTTCTTGGCTGACAGGAGAGGAACCTGATGTGGTGAGATGTTTTCCTGCTCAGCTTGGTTGTAAACAGTGACTTGGTTGTAGACCTGTCTCATCACTCTCGTCTGATCTCTCTAATAAAACTCAGCGTTCTTTATTTTCCGCACCTTTCTGTGTAAACTCTAGACACCGTGTTGTGTGTGAAAACCTCAGCAGAACATCAGCAGTTTCTGAAACACTCAAGCCAGCCCATCTTCTACAAGTATCCATGGCAGGGTTGAAGTCACAGAGATCAGACCTTTTCTGTCTGATGTGAACATTAACAATCAACCAGCACTAATAACTAAATAAAGGTCCGCTGGGGCAGGACTCACGCTGCTCCCAAAAAACAAACTATTTCATGATAAAATCTTACCTTATAACAGAGAACTGAAGCTTAAAGATTAAAGTATATATATAATTTAATCAGCTACAGTCAGACCGAATCAGATCAGATTTGGTATCATTAAATATCACGTTGACTTATAGATCGGATCAGATTATCATTGTCAAATATCCAATCGTTGGGTCGTGAATTGTATCAGACATCATCCATTGTTGCATTGGATCAGAGCCGGTATTCTCAGATTATACCAGATTCAGTACGGTCAAATATTAAATCTTTACTTCATGAATCAGATTGAATTTATTACAGTCAAATATCGAATTGTTGCCTCAGAAATCATATCGGATTCAGTACGATCAAATTTAAAACCGTTGCTTTATTAATCAGATTGGATCCTGCACGAGTCGGAGGTTTACATTTTCGGTGTCGACCGAAAAAACTCGCTCTCCATACTCCAGTCTATACACACACACACACACACACACACACACACACACACCCGCAATAATAATAATAATAATAATAATAATCATATCAACACACGGTTTACACACATTACAGGAAATCTGTTCTCAAATATATTTCTTTGAAAAAGACACACACACACACACACACCCACACACACACACACACACACACACTTGCCAAATCCTTATACATTCCAAACAAAATGAAAAGATTCTCCTGGAACCATAAAAACTAAAACAAAAAAAAAAAGCTCAATTCAATTTCTAGAGTGTTTGTTTGTCTTATTTGTTTTTTTTTCCCTTCTGACAAATCAGGAACGCAGCTGTCACAGTGTCAGAGACTGTGTGTGTATGTGTGTGTGTGTGAGAGACAGAGACACAGAGAGAGAGAGAGAGAGAGAGAGAGACACACAGAGGGAGAGAGAGTGATGTATTTATCATTATTGGGTTCCACACAGACCTGAGCTCAATCAGATTTACATCAGACTTTAATGGAGACGCTGCGCCGCCTGCGTGAGGAATAAACCACGACATCATCTATATCTTATATGTTTTATTAAATTCTTTATCTGGCTTTGGGACACGGCCTGCGAGAGTGATGTATCTGTGATCATCTCGTGCCAGTAGTACGTCCTCTTCTCCTTCTACGCTCTTGTTGTTCGCAATTTTTCATTCGATTTGTCTTTTTGTCTTTTTTTCTGCCGTATGATTATTTCTGAAACCAACCCCTCTGATTTCTCTCTCTCTCTCTCTCTCTCTCTCTCTCTGCGCCGGTGCCAGATCCTGTTCTGGCCCAGATACATCCAGGAGCTCACAGTCACCAGCACGCCATCGTAACCGCTCGGCTCGCACTAAAAATAAGAAATAAAGAATAAAAAGGCCGCGCGTCCTGTCTGCCGAGGTGTTCCAGGCGGACGCGGTTCGGTATAAGTGACACCGTGATGAAATCAGATGGAAGTGTACATGAAACCAGTTCTGCTGCGCTGTCCATCACGCTCCGGCACGCCGCTCGCCTCCTCGCCTCCCACGGCGCCGCCGGGTGTTCGGGTTAAAGCCCCGCGCCGTGTCCCGGAGTCGAGGAAAATAAATCATCCGGGACGTGAGGGAAATGAGATCAGCAACAAAAACAAGCAGGTGGTTAAATAGTGCAAGATATAAAAGTGCTCCTTGTTCTCAGCTGGCCACTTTAATAGGAACACCCGTGTGATTATTCAGTGTGTGGCAGCGACGCAATTCATCAGCGTCACACTAAACAATCTGGAGGATTAGTGTGTGCAGTGTGGAGGCTGAAGGCAGGGAGAGAAATGACAGAATTCTGTACAGGACAAAAATTCTACACGAACAGCAAGTGAATGGAAATAACTAGTTAAATGTGTCTAAATATCATTCAATTAAATTGCAATAAACCTAATCTAAGCTATTTTATTTACTCAGCATTAATTAAAAGTTAATTTCACTTATTTGAAGCATCAATTTCTAGACAGAAGTAAATAATTTGACAAGAAAAGTAAAGCGTGACAAAAAGGAAAATACGTCTGCAAATAGGTTTAATCATTGTTTTATTATAGTTATTATAGTTATTTCCTGATAAGAAATCAGAGATAGCTCTGACGAGTTGCTGTTGCTGATGAGAGATCTGATCAGATTCATAAAATATCGGATCCGGCGCCGTGACGTGTTGCTGTTCGTTCTGCTGCTGCTGCTGCTGCTGTAGGTGTTCCTAATAAAGTGAGCACAGGACCTTAGAACCTAATCACGTCTCTTACGTCCACTGGAGGATCTGGAAAACCAAACATTCCGATCAGGATTATGATTTGATGCAGCGCTCCGGGTCCGGCGTTGTGCCGAAGCTAGCGCTCCTCGCTAATGACACTCCTGGCGATTATACATCAGCGTATTATTAACTAGCGCTCGTCCTGCTACGAAGACTACGGGAGGAATTTCAAGCTGCAGCTGAGCAGGAAAAGTGGACTACGTAAACAAGAAGACAAAAATCATTTATGTTTATTATTTTATTAAACAGCTGGAATATGGTGAGATTTTAGCTAAGCACTCTACGGTGGGTTTTTTTTACATGGTATACGAAAATTTAAAAATAAAATAATAATAATAATTTGTGACATCACTGATATAAATCGGGACCTGACGGCTATTTTCATGATTTTTTCCCCCCGCGTTGAACGTAACAGTCTTTACTCAAATGTGTATTCAGACTTTCTCACATTTACGCGTTCTGCGTAGCGCATGTAGCTGCGAGTGTATTTACAAACTGTTGGCCAAAAGTTTATGTTCCCCTTAATTAAGAACGACAGATCATGAAATGTTTGACATTTTTGTAGCTGTTCCCAAACTCTCGGATATGCATTAACCCGCCGGAAGCCCCGCCTCCTTCATGTTCACTTTAGCTAGCTTTAGATTCATATGTAGCTAAAGTCAGTTCAATAGATTTATGAGGACTGGAAAATATTTTTTATTAAATATTAGATGGACAGACAGACAGACAGACAGACAGACAGACAGATAGATAGATAGACAGATAGATAGATAGATAGATAGATAGATAGATAGATAGATAGATAGATAGATAGATAGATAGATAGATAGATATTGATCCCGAAGGTAATTCCACCGATCCAGGAGCTATTATGTAAAAAAAACTAAATAAAACAATACAAATCTAGAATTGTACGTCTACATATTATTAAAACTTAAATTTTGTCTGCTTTATGTGTTGGATCTTCCACCACTTTATCTTCTGCAGAATATGGCTCCGCCCACCCACCAGCCTTCCCCTACCACATGACACGTAACACGTGATGACGGGAGACACGCGACGCGTCTTTATAAAGATGCCCTGCGCTATCCGCCCTCTTCCACATGCTCACAGCTCACAGATGCTCTGATTGGACGTTGACTGACAGAGAATGAGGAAGCCCCTCCCACCCAGGGATTCATACTCACGCTGTTTTTGCTGAAAGATAAAGAAAAAAGTGAAAGCAGTAAACGAGTCACAAAGTGGCGCGCGAGCTCCACACGCACGCTGACATTAACGAACATGAACGTTCCTTCGCTCCTCTCCTCTCCAGCAGGACTGCACGTTATTCTGTTCTTCCTCTCTCCTCCTGAACACTTCCTGTTCTCCTCTCTCTCTCTCTCTCTCTCTCTCCTCAGCCACCTCTGACTCCAGATCTCCCTCCTTTAAAGAACAATTGGTTCCTAATGGTCTGTGTGATGACCAAGTGTGTGTGTGTGTGTGTGTGTGTGTGTGTGTGATCACAGTATCAAGGTCATCTAATAAAGACAACAGTGAATAGAGTTCATGATTAAAATGCTCTTGTTCCTCCAGCGCATATTAACACACACACACACATACACACACACACACACACACACACACACACACAGTGTTCTGACTAATGGAGGATGGACGTCTCTGCCTTTTCACCCCCCGTCCCCCACCCCCCGTCCCTAATCTCTCTTCCTCTTTCTCCTCCTTCTTCTCCCTCTCCTGTCTCTTCGTCTCTCCCTGTATCATATTTTATTTCTCACTCCGTATGTCTGTCACTCTTTTTCTGCCTCCTTGTCCTTTCTTCTGTCTCCTTCTCCATCACTCTCTCCCTTTTTCTCTAAATATCTCTCTCTCTCTCTCTCTCTCTCTCTGTCTCTCTCTCTGTCTCTCTCTCTCTCTCTCTCTCTGTCTGTCTCACTCTCTCTCTCTCTCTGTCTGTCTCTCTGTGTCTCTCTCTCTGTCTGTCTCACTCTCTCTCTCTCTCTGTCTCTCTCTCTGTCTGTCTCTCTGTGTCTCTCTCTCTCTGTCTGTCTCACTCTCTCTCTCTCTCTGTCTCTCTCTCTGTCTCTCTCTCTGTCTGTCTCACTCTCTCTCTCTCTCTCTCTCTGTCTCTCTCTCTGTCTCTCTCTGTCTGTCTCACTCTCTCTCTCTCTCTGTCTCTCTCTCTGTCTGTCTCTCTGTGTCTCTCTCTCTGTCTGTCTCTCTCTGTCTCTCTCTCTGTCTGTCTCTCTGTGTCTCTCTCTCTGTCTGTCTCACTCTCTCTCTGTCTCTCTCTCTGTCTCTCTCTCTCTCTCTGCGCTGTGTTTTTGGTGTTTTACAGAGAAATGTTGTCGACTGTAATTTAGGTTCAAAGAGAGAAAATAAGTGGCTTGATATAAATACAACGGTGTGTGTATGTGCATGTGCGCGTGTGTGTGTGTGTGTGTGTTTGGTCATTCACTCTCTGTTACTGTCAGTGCCTAGTTTCTAGAGTAATAAAGTAATTTCGGGAAGGTTTTTATGACCTTTAACCCCAGACTCCTGCTCAGCCTCACACGTGCCTCAGATACACGTGCAGCCCCACGCTACCCTCCCCTCTTATGGGCGTGGCCTGTGTATGTTTTATTATTAGTTGCAATTGAAAGACGTTGTTTCGAGAATCAATTAGCTAACCGAACTAGCTACGTACTGTACGCGCACCAGGGACGCCACCGATCTCTGCTGCGACATGAGCTTCACTTCACTTCACTTCACTTCAAAGGTCTCAACTCACATTTAATGACTGAAGATGAAACGTGGGAGATCACACTCTGCCAATAAGATTGCTCGGACCAATCACAATGTGGTGTCAGGCCTAATTCATGTAGATTTAAGAAAAAAATCTAAACATTTGTCTGTTTTGTCACTCACTAAATGAATGAAAAATAAACCAGTCAGAATTTGAATAAAATAATAAAAATTTTAATACTTTTTTGTCATGGCAATTTTATTAGGCACTCGAAATGTAAAAAAAAAGTACTGGAAATTTGAATGATGTGCTCAAAATTTAAATAAAGCACTTGAAATTTTTAAAAAGTTCTCAACATTTAAATAAAGCACAAGAAAATGTAATAAAGAATTTTAATAAAGTAACTGACATTTAAGTAATGCTTTATTAAAATGTTTAGTAATTTGTTTCGAGTGCATTACTCGCGTATAAAGTCACATATAACTAAAGCACTCAAAATTTAAAAAAAGATTTCATAAAAAATGTAATAAAGCACAAAAAATGTATAAACCAAATTCAAATAAACCATTAAAATTTTTAATAAATTACTTTATCAAAGTAAAGCATTTGAAATGTAAATAATGCCCTGAAATGTACGTAAAGAACTCAATGTGAATACGGCACTTGAAAATGTAGAACATTTTGAAAGAGTGAACAATTTGAATGAACCACTGGACAGCAGTTTGTCAAATGTTTATTCATTTCTAGTTAAATTTATTTTCGCGAAGCGTCTACAAAACGAAACAAATTCCCCTCCTCACCTACATCATCGTTCCCTCAGCAGCATTTCGTCTTTATCGTCACATCAAAGCTTTACCTCCGACACTGGAGACTCCTTCCATAAACATTAAACCAGCAGTTTTATAACAGTTTCCAGTGGAGCATCAGGACGTCCCTGTGCGTGAGGTGTTCCTGTACAGTTATAGAGAACCAATCAGAACCCTCCGGATGGACCAATCAGAACGCAGGATTCTGTATAATGAGTCCAGTAATGTAAACACTGAAAACCAAACTTACACCAGGTAAAATCTCTGGACATTAACATCAGTATTTCAGCATCACACACACACACACACTGATGTGCTCCAGTGCAGAGCAGCGCTCGCGGTTCGCTGCGTCCTCATACGGCTGATGCAGCTAATCGAGGTTTTGACAGTGACGTGATTAGCCGAAGCTGCCGCTGAAACACTCTCGCCCTGCGGGACAGGAATCGCGGAACGCCGGTCTGTCATAATAGAGTGTGAAACAGGAGAAAATGAGAAATGGAAATCGTCCCGTTTATCCAGATTATCAGGAGTTGCTCGAGGTGATGGAGGAATCTCGTTCACCGGGTAAACTCCCAAGTGGATTAGGCGTTAAATCTGACGCTTTGCTGTCAGAGCACGTAAAATCATTATACACATACTGTAGCGTCTGCGCTACACACCGGAACGCGCGGTAAGGTGCAGTGTGAAGTCTCCGTGGTGGGGCAAGAAGTTCAGCAGAGTCCCGTCTACAGCCTCGTTTATCAAGACGGATCTGAGGAGTGTTATACGCGCGCAAGCGTTTACACGAGCAACGGACATCCTGGAGATTCATGAAAAAACGTTCGCCTTCAGGTTGAGTGTGTGTGAGTTTACTGTACACCTGACTTTATACACTTGTAATACGCTGCAACGAAATGCAGTTTAGGTCTAACCAGGAGTGCAAAAAGCAGAAAGTGCAGAAAGTTGTAAGTACACTTAAAGTTGTAAGTACACTTACAGTAAAGTTGTAAGTACACTTAAAGTTGTAAGTACACTTACAGTAAAGTTGTAAGTACACTTAAAGTTGTAAGTACACTTACAGTAAAGTTGTAAGTACACTTAAAAAGTGATACGTGCAGGGAGAAGCTATGGGTAATGTTTACAGGTGGATATACAGATAATATACAGATGGCTAGTAACTACAATCATAAATTTATCACCTTTACCTCATCTCTACTGCTCGGGTCTTTGTGAGATGTTTGGAGGAGCTGAACCTGTCAGTCATGTGATTATGATAGAAATACTGGTGTATAAACAACCGAGCTACACACCTTAAAAAATGAATTAGCAATCGCCTATTTGAATTATAATCAAAATAACTTTGTAGTTCAGCCTCACCCTGATCACTCACTCCGTGCTCCAGCTCTGTACTGAGGAGTTTCTGAAACTTTTGCACATTCGAAGTGGAAACATCTACAGCTTTACTAAAATAGATCAATAATGCGTTCTCTGCATTTGCACTCTGTTCGTTAACACTTTATACCTTGCAATGACACAATAAAATGTGGGCAGTCTGCTCAGGTCTACATGTGATGCCGTGACTCTGAGCATGGGGCAGCGTGATTCCTGCCTCAATACACCTCTAGTTACATTTGCTGCAGTTCCCATGTTTGGCCACTAGGTGCAGCATTGACAGCAGCATTGACAACTCTGTGGAGTTAAATGGAAGAACAGAGCTTCACCCTCCACTGGGCTGTTTTCCTTTTTAAAAAGAAAATAAATAAATAAAATCACTGGTTGCTCGAAATAGGTGATGAATTTTTAAAATGTTGTTTATAAGATTTTTTTACAGTGATTTAATCCGGAAGCTTCCGAGTGCGCATCAGTAACGTGTGTTGGGTTCGAGTCGACACGGTGATACAGTAATGTGGATAGAAGCAGATAAAGATCAATTGATATGATTAGGAGACGCGTCCCATAAATACTGACATCAATGCCGTGGCCTTCTGCAAGAAACACAGACACACACACACACACCGTTTCACTGAACTGAAACATCCATCAGGGCTGCTTGGGAAATTGATCCCGCACCTGCTAACTCCATCAAGCATGAACATAAATAACACACACACACACACTACAAAGATTATTACTGCATAAAACACGGTGAATTCGAGGAACCCCCGTTTACAAAGTGATGCTGCAGCAGTTTACAGTGTTTGTGATTTATTTATTAATAAACAAACTGGACTTCTATTTATTGAATTATAAAAACTTTAGCTTGTACTTCAGTGTTTTTAAATAAATAAACTCTGATAAACAGATAAATGATGATCTGAATCGTGTTTAATTCTCATCAGCGCTCGGAACAGTGCTGAGTTTTCCCCCAATAAACATCGATTAGTTAAAAATATATACATTAAAATGTTTATTTCTATTTATTTTTAAAAACTTTTTTTACTACACTTTAGCTCACTTTAAATGATTTGTTTATTAATCTATTTTTATTCTATTTTATTATGAATCTTTTTATATTTCTATATAACATGATTTGTTTATTATTAATAATCATTTTATTGTATTTAATTTTATGTTTCGCTTTATTTTTTGAATTCACTCCACCATTTTGAGATGTATTTTGAATATTCAAAAATTCTGCCTAAATAAATAACAACGACCAAATATTAAATAAATCTCAGAGTTAAACAGTTAATATAATTCAAATTATTAAACACCTGTTTAAAAAAGTTATAATAATAATAATTATAGTTATTATTATTATTATTATTTGTATTATACAAATTAATTACTTTATTTATTTATTTATTATTATTGATATAATAATAAATAAAGCAGTACCATATGAGTTTAATCCGTTCCGGAGGCGAGTTCTTAAGGTGAAGTGTCGTATTGTGAGACACATCGTCCCAGAGGAAATAATGTAAATACAGATAATCCGTTCCAGACACCCAAAAATATCACCAATTTTACCAATTTCCAACACTATCATCATATTTTTACATGAAAAAACAATTAAAACATTTACAAAACACGTGTAAATGAAGTAAAATATGAAATAAATAGACATTAAACCTCACTTAACCTTAATTTATGATTCCTTTCTTTCCGACTCCCTTTTCTTCTTGCTACCGTCCTTGATAACATTCTTGTCACCCGCGGTGCTACGTCTTCACTAAATCTTACACAAAATGTAAAAAAAAAAACAAAACTTTTTTTTCGCTTGGTTTTCCACTGACATGAGTACAGTTTGAGCGACTCGCGGACGTACGCGCGAGTTAGCTTTCGGTTTGGTCGCTCGTATGGCAAAAATGGTTCGTATGAAGAGGCAAATTCTTTACAAAATTTCAGTTATTTAAGGGATTTCCTGAGGCAGGCGTGTGTGTGTGTGCGCGTGTGTGTGTGTGTGTGTGCAGCTGCAACGCTGTATTGTTTATTTAGGTTTGTACACATTTAAAATGCAGATGAAAGTTTAATGTGTGTGTCAGTGAGCTCCATCACTCTGTGACATGATGCAGGTTTATGGCTCAGTGTGTGTCCAACCATTATAACAAAGGCCTGCTGTTGCTCAAACACACACACAAACACACACACACACTCACGTATCTGTCGTGCCATTACCGCGCGGCTGGTTGCTGTATATTTTATGAACGTTCCCAGCAGTGATGGAGAAAATTACACAAACATTGTTAGGATGTTGGAATTTGTGTGTGTGTGTGTGTGTGTGTGTGTGGTGGTTACTGAGATGTATGTGACAAACATGAGCGCGTGCGCGTGTGTGTGAGTTGTGTACTTGTGCACAGTCAGATCCTCAGTTTGAAGTGGAAGCGGTAATGAAGTCTCTGTAACGTAAAGCAGAGCCGTTAATGATCTCCCTCTGATCTTCTCCGCCCTGACGTGTGTGTGTGTGTGTGTGTGTGTGTGTGTGTGTGTGTGTGTGTGTGTGTGTGTGTGAGAGAGAGAGAGAGAAAAAA
>JAQQZT010000010.1:21294428-21308859 GCA_030068275.1 Clarias platycephalus
ACATTCACACCCAGTGACAGAAGCACTTTCAGTAAGAACACACACCTGATAACGTTATGTAACGTCTTAAACAACACACCGTCTCTGCACTTCTAAGTCGTTCTGAACCGTCTGTGTCGTTCTGTTCACAGCTAACACTTACCTACAAAGCTAACTAGCGTCTAACACAAGGCTGAATCCCAAATCCCTCTCTAACCCCTGATCAAGGGCACTACTTGGTGATTGTACACCCTACATAGTGCACTTTCCATTTAACAGAGCTGATGATATTCTAAAGTGTAAAAAGTGTAAATGTAAAGTAAATCTGGTGAGTTTTTTTAGTTTTTTTGTACTCGGTACTCTGTACCTCCATGGTACAGAGTACCGAGTACAGAGTTTAACACCACTCTCACCTGCTAACTGTCGGTCTCCAGCTCAACCAGTCGTGGTTGGTTAGTTGTGCCAGGCGCAGAAACGAGGCCTGTCCGTCCGGTGTGATCCCACAAAAAAGCCAATGCAGCACAAATCACTGGAAAAAAAGCCATCAGAACACCCACGGCCTCTGACCCCGCCTCCAAACTCTCCAGATCCCAATCGGATCGGGGCCCATGACAAACAAGTCCGATCCACAAAGGCTCCGCCCCACAACACCCAAAGGATCCACCGCCAACATCCTGGTGCCAGACACCACAGCGCCACCCAGAGGCCCTGCAGAGCCACGCCCCGAGGGGTGGCACCATGAGATTGAGTGAGAATTAGCATTTTGTGCTGTAATGTTAATGCTGATGGGTGTATTTATGGCAGCCATCTTCTCACCACACAACAAAAAGAACAACAGAAAGCAGGTCAGTTATGGATGGTGTTAAAATGGTGCAGTGGTAGACGGAGGAACGAGGAGGACTCGAGAGCTGTGGATGAATTAAAGGCAGGGGTAATTAGCAATGCGGCACGGCGAGCACTGACTCATCGCCGACTTACTGCTTCTCTCCGCGTTCCCGCGCGCTGTGTTTGTGGTGCTCGCGCGCTTATCACAGGGTTTGATTAGCTTGATTTAACAACCAGAAGCAGTCATGTGGAGGGTTATTTTTAGTCCTGGCTGCGATTTCCTGATGCTAATGATGAATTGTTTTCACTGGTGACTGTTTCAACACACTTCTAGTCTCGTCTCTTTATTTTCCGAGGCTGTGTGATGCTCGACGTCCTCCCTGAGATCTGTTCCGTTAGATTTATTATTATTATTATTATTATTATTATTATTATTATTATTATTATCAGTAGTAGTAGTAAGAAACAACTTATTTATAAACTGCTGTACCGTTCATCCAGCAGCAGCAGCAGCAGCAGCATTAATATCCCTTTCTAATAAGTATTGTGTTTGACTATTTTTTCACCCTGAAATGACGGTACTTGTGTATAATTACAGTGATTCTCTTATTATAAAGAGCTTTTTCTGGCCGAGCGAGTTAGGTAAGAGCGAGTGAGCAATGCAGGGCGAGTTGAGAGGAGTCAGCTCTCAGTACAAACGCGTCTGAGTCATAAGATAACTGCAACACGCTTGATCACAGAGCTGGCCGAGGACAAAAATAAATACACCCATCAGCCATAAAAGCACTGACAGGTGAAGGGAACAACATGGATTATCTGGTTAGAGTGGAGTGCTGTGCTAGGAGCAGGACAGATGGGGCGAGTGTAAAGAAGATCTGAGAGACGTTAACAAGCGCTCCATTGTGATGTGTATAAATCTCAATAAAACGGCAGGTCTACTGGTGTGCGGTGGTCAGGACCTCCGGGAGTTCTGGTGACGGAGTCAGGAGCGTCCCAGCCTCATTGATCTGCATGGGAGGGAGAGGCCGGGAGTCTGTTCGGGTCGATCCGACACAACACGGGGATTTTATCATCATTTGTTTTTAAATGACTTAAATTATGACACTGTCTCTTTTCATTTCATTTTGTTTTAATCTTCTCTTTTTTCTCAACGTTATCTTGTTTTATTGTTCAATTTATCCTTGGTTTGATCTGAAAGGCATTATTATTATCATTATTATTATTATAATTATTATTATCATTATTATTATTATCATTATTATTATTATTATTATTATTATTATTATTATCATTATTATTATCATTATTATTATTATCATTATTATTATTATTATCATCATTATTATTATCATTATTATTATCATTATTATTATTATCATCATTATTATTATCATTATTATTATCATTATTATTATTATTATTATAATTATTATTATTATCATTATTATTATTATCATCATTATTATTATAATAATAATTATTATTATTATCATCATTATTATTATCATTATTATTATTATCATTATTCTTATCATTATTATTATTATCATCATTATTATTATCATTATTATTATTATTATTATCATCATTATTCTTATCATTATTATTATTATTATCATTATTATTATTATTATTATTATTATAATTATTATTATTATTATCATCATTATTATCATCATTATTATTATCATTATTATTATTATTATGGTGGTTACGGCTGATGGATGTGTATAAAAGTTAACGCTGAGGAAGTTCCCAGTGTTCAGAGTCGGGTTACGCACCAGCATTCTGTGTTTAAAAGGACAACGTCTCCGTTATATTGTTATCTGTTACAGATGATTCGATTTCTTGATACATCGGGTCAGTTTTTTTGTTTTTAATCAAGAAGTCTTCAGAACTCTTCCGTTCCAATCATTCAGTCCTGTTAGCTCAGTGTCTTAAGTCTTTGTCTCCAATCAACAAGTGAAAAGCTGCATTGTGAAATGTTCTTATTTTTCTCCTGAGTTTACAGGTGGTTTAAAACTCACAATACCGCCACCTGCTGGACTGGAGTGCGGAGCAGAATCACTGTGTACGAAAAGTAACATTTACAATCAACCACACAAGGTGTACAGAGTTTCATATTAATCACAGGTTTAATTAAACTAAACACTCATCATCAGCAGGGCACTTAAAAAAGTGATTAATCAATTCATTGAGTCATTGATTAACTATTAATTGTGGTTTAATTAATCAATTAATTATCCAATAACAATGTTTCTCTTTATTCAATTAGCTTTCTCCGTTAAAGCTAAGCATGCTCGAGACACAAAACTGAGACACACTTATGTTTGGTACAAGCTCCGCCCCCAGCGTGTGTGCGTGCCTGCCCGTAACCCCTGACGCGACCTCTGTGTGGCGCTACAGTCTGTGTTTACGTCTCTAATAAGCACATCTGTAATCCTCCGAATGGACTTTGGTGTAGTTATGATGAAGAACGGGACTTCAGAAGACCTCGGCGTCTGCGGACTCTAACTCCACATCTCTTAGATAATTTGGAGATAATAAAATCCGCCGTGAACGCGGGTCAAAACCCAGAATCCAATCTGTCAGTGAGGACAGCGGTCTGCTGCGTCCCAAATCTAATCAGCACGCTGTCAGGCCCCCGCTGAGGATGCTAGTCGGGGTGTGGCGTAAATCTCTGTGCTATCACACTCTCCAGTTTCTCTGGCACCTGACAACGATAACACACTCACACACACACACACACACACACACTCACACAGCTTTAAGACGGTAGGTTAGCGTTTTCCTCCTGATGAATTAGCCACTGGGTCTTTGCTTATGTAATATTTATAAAAGCCGCGTTGCACAAAACACTAAAGGCCGAGACGCTCAGCTCCTAAAAGCTGCTCTCTCTTTTATTTCTGGACTTTTCCCTCGCTCCTCTCTCGTCTCACACACAGACGGAATCACTACACTTACACACACAGAGTGACCTGATTCAGTCCCAAACTAAAACCACCAATCTTCATCTCCATTCCCACACTGCTGCTCCGAGCGAGAGAGAGAGACAGAGAGAGAGAGAGAGAGAGAGAGAGAGAGCAGGGGGTCGGGGGAAAAGAAATAAAGAGGAAGAGGGACAGGGGAAGATAGATAGAGAGCGACTAAGAGAGAGAAAGTGTATAGGAGGAGAAAGATAGAGAACGAATGGCAGGGGTGGAGCGAGAGAGAGAGAATAAAGAGCTAAACAGGAGAGACAGGTAAACAACGAAGAATGGAAAATATACAGAAAGAGAGAAAGAGGAGTAAAGTGAGATGATGAGACAGAGAGAGGGAGAGGGAGAGGGAGACAGACAAACAAAAAACAAACAATGAGACAGAGAGACAGACAAATAGACAGAAAACAGCAGAGAGAAAATGGAGAGAGGCAGCAACAGACAGACAGACAGACAGACAGGCAGACAGACAGACAGACAGGCAGAGAGACAGTGTAACAGAGAGAAACACAGCGACAGACGGACAGATAGACAGACAGAGATGGAGAGAGTTGCAGTGTGTTTTGGGGTTTGTCAGACAGGAGGCTCTTTTGTGTGAAGCCTCTCTGCTGATAAACCCTGAAGGACGCAGAGACGCTCGTCTACAGGGGGGGAGGGGGGTGGGGGGGGGGACTGACGTGAAAGACAGTTTAAGAGCTTTATCTTTTAAGAAAAGACCCATAACACACCATCTTATCTACACACACACACACACACACACACACACACACACACACACACACACACACACACATTCCTGGCGATCCCCTGACGTGGCGTCTCTTCGCCTTATGAAGGATAAACAGCAGGAGCTCCTCCACAGCGCGGCTCACTTCTCCATCAGGAGGCGTTGATTCATTCTCTACAACCGCAGCTCTGACAGCACTGAGGTCTACACCACCGCCCGGTGGTTACCGTAGTAACGACTCATTAGAGCTGTGAGGGAGGAGTCTCCAGTGTCAGAGGGGTTCATCAAAGGCGACGGCTGAGAAAAACCAAGAAACGTCTCTGTCCTGTTCCGAACCCTGAATGTTTTCAGCTCGTAGTTGTGTAGACTCGTGTCATGTTTCAGTGCATTGTGTGTATGTGTGTGTGTGCGTAACTCGGGTGTTCTGCATTGTGAGTGTAACAGAGACGGCCTGGAGCTCTGAGACGGGCGTCTGGACGGGCGTCTGGACGGGCGTCTGGAGCGTTCCTGAGCTCTCGTTAACTATTTAACACAAACACCGCGCGAGCGTGTGAAGCCTCCGTGCGCAGCGTCCGGTCTCGCCTCGCGGCAGCTGGAAGCGTCTCTCTAACACGCCGAGCTAATCGCGAATAAAGGATCCTGAGGAAAGATAAAAACAAAGTTAGTGAGGACGGCGCAGCAGCTGATAATCTCATTCTGGGCCTCACAGCGGCTTTAATCACGCTACGTGTTTACCCCAGAGAAAGTTCAGTCGGCTTTCACAGGGACAAAACTTTCACGCAGCGCGGGTCTGTATAAATATATAAATATATAAATACTGTACGTTCACACATTACACATATAGTCATGTTTAAATAAAACCAGCTCAGAGGACTGATTCATGTCCTCCCGCGATGTGGTGCGCTTCTGCGTCTTTAACAGCGTCTGTCGTCACCGCGCCGAACTTTTCACTCGATCTTTAAGCTTTTTTTTATTTTTAGAGTCTATCTATTGGTTACAGCTCACGTGAAATAGGCGGAGTTATGAATTTATCACGATACTCGATATGAGGAATAAATATTACACTTTGCCTAAAGCTGGGAAATAAACCAAGCACATGTGGTGTAACTGCGCAGTTTAACTCAGCAGGGGAATTTTGCCTAAAACTATCAACACTACCTGTGTTTACACGGGCGATATACGACTTCACTCTTAATTCCATTACACACACAAACACACTCACACACACACACACACACACACACACACGCTGATCTGATGAGAAGTGTGTATACATCCTCAAAGCGTTTAATCTGGCTCTGATCGCGGTGGAGTGTTTAATCTGCCGCAAATACAACAGAAGAAGAAGAAGTTGTAATTTCTTCATTTCCAGCTGTAATGTTAAATTACACTGTTTATCATTCATGTCGTTTTGTCCATAAACCCCGCCTCCTGTCTTACACGAACTCAGTCTGATCTGTGATTGGTTGGAAGCTTTACTGCGTGTGAGATCTGAGCCAATCGGAGCTCCTCCCTCAGACAGAGAGCCGCTGGAGTTCGAGACTCGTCACGCCACCTAGTGTTACCCCAACGCGGTACACAAACACACGCAGAGAGAGAATATGTTCTACTTAACGAGGTTAAGACGCGCTCTCGGATCAGACCGGATCGGATCGGACTGTTCGGACTGAGAAGGTCACATGATTATTCCTGATGTGTTCTGGTTTCAGGACTACGTTTGAATGTCGATCTGACGTCATCCAGTGAAACCGTTCGCCAGCCGCCGCGTCGCTGCTTCTGTCTGTGCAAGTGTGCGGAAATGTGTGTCGTGTAAACAAGCAAGTGTGTTACATATTTAATTTACAACAGGGTCTCTCTACCTCTCTCTCTCTCTCTCTCTCTCTTTTTGTCTCTCTCTTTTCTCTCAACAGGCGAGATTGACGCAGCTCGATCAGGGCAGAATCCAGCCTCGCTGTTTAACTCTGTAGTTTGCTCTCTCTCATGATCTCCTGCCCACTCTCTCTCTCTCTCTCTCTCTCTATTTTTTTTTATTCTCTCCATCTCACACACAAACGCGTATCTGTGTGCAACACCCGTCTCTCCTCCGGGAATGAAAATCTGAACATGCGGGCAGAGACCTGCTTTACTCTCTATCTCGCTCTCCCTCATTCTGTGTGTGTGTGTGTGTGTGTGTGTGTGTGTGTGTGTGTGTGTGTGTGTGTGTGTGTGATTTCTGCTCCCACGTGGCAGTTGCCAACATGCTAAAGAAGGGGCTTCGCTCGTCTATTTTTCATAATGCTAGAAAGATTTTCCGAGTTTTCCAGGTCCTCCAGGAGCCTCGGGGGGGCGGCGGTGGGAAAACATGCAAATTGAAAAAGACAGGATGGAAAAAAGAGTGAGTCAGAAGAAGAAGAGAGAGAGAGAGAGAGAGAGAGAGAGAGGGAAGGAAGGAGAAGGAGGACTTTCAGCTGTTTAAACCAAATCCTGTTCAGCCTCCCATCAGAATTTCACAATGTGACTTATAAAATCTGGATGACTGGCTTTACTTGCTCCGTGGTGGGAAGCACAATGACTCATGAGCGGCCAGAATTTCCACACACACACACACACACACACACACACACACACACACACACACACACACACACACACATGCGGTTGCGTAACCGTGTTAACTGAACGGCGGGTATTAAGAGCAGCCAGTAGAACATCCATCATTTCATTTTTAATATCGGCGAAGTTACAGGCAGGACTGTGTTCGCGTTCCCGAGCGCTGGAACAGAGGAATTACTAAACTAGGTTAAAACCATGCTCTTGTATATTTTTCCCGCATTATAATGTTCACGTAACGTGATGTGTATGAGATTTCCATATGCTTTTGTGAGAAAGCAGATAATTGCACCCTTAAAGCATGAACGCGGTGTTTATTAGGCTTTAATACTGAAGACACGGCTGGCGGTGACCTCGGAACTCCAAGTTGTGCTGCGGCAAAAACACAAACTCCTGGACGCGTTTTACTCCTGACGCGGGTAACGGAGCGCGGCTCGGGTTTGGACTCGACTGGGCCTCATCAAACCGCGACACTCACTTGTGTTCAGTTCTTTACTGTTGGATGTATCACATAACGCTACACGCTGTAACATTCTGTCCCATTAGATTCCATTCCATTTTTAAACGTCAATTTTCAATTCAATTCGATTCCGTAGCACTAAAGCTCACTGTCTGATTTTTCTCAAGCAGAAATAATTCCTACAATTATTAAAAGCTTATAAACGTATCTAATAAACACTGAAAAGTTGTGCAAGTTGTGTTATTAATTGTTTAACATTTAATGTCACGTCTCACATACTGTACAAACTTCCTTCCAGTCTGCTTCTGCTCCACACTCCAGTCCAGTGGGTGGCGGTATTGTACTCAAAAAGTAACTCAAAAGAAGAATTAGAAGCGATACTTACGCAAAATGCGAGTATTTGCAAAAGATGGAAGAAGATTGTCTTTCTGAATCGAAAACTGAACCACTGATCTAAAAGATAGATTAATAATAATAATAATAATAAGAGAAGAAGACGAAGGTCACATGACATTGTGATCTGTTACATCGTGTTATGTTTTAATAAAACACATTGTTGTATTACTCTACGGTTACGGTTTCTCTCTCGTCACGGCGAGCTACTCTGTGTCACGTCACAAGTTTTGACGCTCAAAACTTGTTTGTGTCAGTGGGAAGCTAAGTGAAGCAAGTTATAGATTGTTTATAGATTTTTGTTTTTGCATTCTGTGTGAGATTTAGTGAAGACGTACTGTAGCACCGCGGATCACGTGAATGTTATCAAGGACGGTAGCGAGAAGAAACCGGAGCCGCTTTCAGTTTGGATTTTAAAGCAGCCGGTGCCGAGAGGAATCACAAATTAATGTTAAGTGAGGTTTAATGTCTATTCATTTCATAGTTTACTTCATTTACATGTCTTTTCTAAATGTTTGGATTGTTTTTATACAAAAATATGATTATAGTGTTGGAAATTGATAATATTGGTAACATTTCTGGACGACTGGAACGGATTATCTGCATTGACATTATTTTCTATGAGACAATGTGTTTCACAATACGACCTTTCACCTTAAGAACTCGCCTCCAGAACGGATTAAACTTGTATGCCGAGGTACCGCTGTATCTTTGGAGCCAACCACTATGCAAGGTTTATTTTCAGTACGCCCCCTACTGGCCATTCATCCAGTGCAACCGATAAGAACTCGTCAGACACTTTGAAGTGTTCTACATGACTTCAGGAGACTTTTCCTTTCCCGTGGTAAGTGTGTTATCAGATTATCCAGGACACTGTTGGCTCTCTGCTTAGCGAGATGTGAGGGGCGAAAGGGGAGGTGTGAGACGCTCCTGCTGCGTAAGCAGTTCACACTCTCCATAAAGAGATCTGAGCGCAGAGTCGACGGACAGCGCGGCTACAGCTTCCTCATGAATATTTCCATTTGAACACGTTCCAGAAGCTTTAGTAAAAAAAAAACTAAATGTGGAGTTTAACATTTAGACCCAGGAACCATCTCTTAAAGTAGTTTATATAAAGTCTTTCAGATGTGCTCGTGTGTAGAGTACGAGACTAAGGACTGGGTTTAAACGCATGGGCCGGAGCTCTCGGAAATGTGAGGAAGTTATCTTACCTTAAGAAGCTGAACTCTTTATGAGAGTGAACTGAACTGTCACCAGCTACGGACGGTTCCTGCTAATCATCTATGAAATTGCTGAGCATTGGCTACGAACTGTTACAACCTGCTTATGATGTTCAGACCATCACGATGCAATCATCTACGGCTCGACTCCGACAGATTCAGACATTTTCTCCTCCCGCGCACTAGAGGTTTATACGTGCACTCCAGTAGTGACGGCTCAAAGCTGTCCACGTGAGCTTGAACCAGAATAGTTTTTGGACTCTATGAAGTGTACAAACCACATACACACCAACACAATCCATCTTCAGATAACTCCTAAGATGTTTAATCACAGACAGCGTGGTTCATAATTTTTTAGCACGGCCTGGATTGTCCTGAAAGTCAAAGCGCCACACCAAACTCTGATGAACTTGAGATCAAATGTGAGAATGTGAGAAAGGTGCTTTGTTTCCTCCACGACCCTGAGAGCTCTTCAGAGTTCCCTCGGTTCTGTGGATGTCAGGGTTCTCTGTGTCACGGCTTCGAGCTTGTGTTTCTTTTACTCTGATTAGGATCGCCGTACTGGATTTGTTAATAACTCGTTAAATCTCCAGCACGTGTATAGAACCCGAGGATGGCTCCAGGAATTCCTGCGTGATCAAATATGCTGTTCCTTTTCACTCTGTTAGTGTTGGAGACGCAGAATATAATTAAAAACCAGCAGACGTATGAAGCTAATGGAGTTCGTAACATTTTGCAAACCTGCATGAGAAGTAAGGACTCAATCCACGGTTCAGACAAACACTTGAGACAAGTCCCGAAGCAGTCCTGTGGGTTGGGCTCATTCACTCTCCCCTTGATTACCGATTGCACACACACACACACTTTTAAATAACCTGGATGTTGCTATGTTTAGTGCCTGTTTATCTTGCGTTCTGATTCCCAGCGTCTGGTTCTGCTTGACATTCAGGGTGTCGACTCGGTCCTGTATACTTCATGAGTTTGCCTTTGGTACAGTATATGTGTGTGTGTGTGTGTGTGTGTGTGTGTGTGTGTAGTTGATCTCCTGACCCTGCCAGTTTTTTTACACTCGGGAGACTTTTGCTTCTTGTCTGTTTATCATTTAATATCTCCGTATTTGCATCTGAACCCTGCGCTGCGAGCCCGCGATCGATACCCGCGTTGTATTAAAGTACGGCGGATTAGCACACGGCATTCTGCACAATGCAAATTGATTATGAAATGCACATCAGGTAGATGAGTTTATAAAAGCAGAGTAGCGCTCTTAAGGAAATGTAATACTACTGACACCTTTCGGATCTCTATCTCTCGAGCACATGGTGTAGGAGACGGAGACGGCGGCGTGATTATATTACAGGACTCGCGGTTTCGTCCCTGCAGCTCCTGATTCAGCAGAGATTCGGAGATCTCAGTCGTTCTGATGCGAGACTCTGTAATTGCCTGTAACATAACCCGCATTGCAGGACGCATGCAAACAAATCCCATTTTAAGCTAATTTGCGTACACCAACCTGATTTGTTTGTTTGTAATCGAAGCTAATTCTGCGCTTTAGCCTTCTCAGCGGCCACATCTGGTAAAAAAAACTAGCGCTGCGTTACTCAGGCTCTTACACATAGGAGACTGTACGACTGGTTAAAGAACTTTCACATCTCCTCCTGTCACTAACATAAAGCCGGCTTTGTGCAGGAACGTTCAGGAAGGACGACTCGAAGTGAAATAAAACTGAAGTGCAGGGTTATTGCGGTTATACGACCTTGTATCTCCTTTATCAGCTCCTTTTATTTTATGTAAGCACTCCACAGTTTAATGTTCTGATTCACATCTATTCCTATAAACCTCATCGGTGACGCTCTTTCCTGAGAATTAACACAAAGGAACGGCCATAAACCATCAGAAAATGAACCGATATCAGTGTTTTTACCTCCACAGTGGACGCGGTGCTGCTGCTCAGACACTTGTAGCATCGATACACACACTTACAATGTCATCTATTATCATGAACAAAGTGCCATATAAAACCTGACATCGAACGTGCAATTAAACCTCATGACGAAGTGCAGTTTGTAGATTTTAAATGCGATAGTTTAATATCCAGGGATCGTGTTTTAAACATCTCACAGTGAGCTGGATAATTGTTATAATTCTTATAGCGTTATAGTCTATTAGTTTATATTCTTCTTCTACTGTGTTTATTCCTGTACTCGCAACTTCGGTCGTGTAGAATTTAAATTGCACGTTCATAAGCGAGTTTTAAAAAGTGTAGAGCGCCACCTGTTGAACTTAAGAATGTACAAAATTTTGACATGTTTACCGTTAAGTGGGTGAAATAAAGGTGTGAGAGGTGTAAGGTGTGTTTATTAATTAGATTTCAATTGCAGACTCATTAGCGTGTTTTTTAAAATGTACAGCGCCATCTGTTGGATTTCCAGGTATCATATCTTCTCTTCCGGTGGGCAGATTGTGATGAAACAAAGCCTGTATGTTACCTCGAGCTCAGCCAAATACACCCGTGAAAAGTCCATTAAAATGTGTTCAGTAGTTTTTATGTGATACACAAACAAACAAACAAACAAACAGACAAACAAAAATTCCAAAAACCATCTTGATGTGTCCTATTACTCATGTCACGTCCCCACAAATAATTTTTCCTCAAATATCCTGAATGTACAGACACGCCCACTGTACAGTTTTAATATATGTACAGATTCTTCTTGCATTTTATGGTAATTCTACTTCATCTCCATCTATCTTGCCTTAGATGATAGATATTTAAAAAAGACAAAGAAAAACAAAAACACCCTAACATGTCATACGGTATGGACTGGCTTCGTATAGTGCCCGAGTGCGATACCTCTCCATCACTGACCATCAGTAATACTCTGAGTTTTAAGTACACTTGCGTTTTCTCCGATACAGCAGGTGGCAGTATGCACCTGGTTGGCTTGTGAACCAAAAAAAAGTAGTAGAGTAAAAGAATAAAGCAATCTGAACTTTGCACCCGTACTCAGACGTGGTACTTAGTGCTCACGTTACACAAACATACTCATATTGGGAGGAATCCCAAGCTTAACCAGCGTATCTCAACACCAATGGAGGAACTGTAATGTCCTCTACTGAAGACTCTCAGGGTAGAGCTGCTGAAAAGGTTTAGACTTCACAAGGTTTGGAATGGAAGAAGTGGCATCCACAGGAGGTCATGAATGTGTGAAGATCAGAAATATTTGTAACAGGAACAGGACTGTAAAGCCTGAGGAGTAAGGTAAGCTGGACTTCTGAAGGTGAGATCTGGGAGAGTGAGATGTTTCTGGGGCTGGTACAGTAGCACAAGAAGGAGGAGAACGTGGAGCACGGGAAGGGGTGAATGGGCACGGAGTTTTGGACGAGCAAAAGAAGTACAACTGGAGGGAGGGATGAGATGCAAGAGGTTTGGGATTGGGAGATTCTTCAGAAACAAAGAGCATCTGAAATTCTTTGAGGGATAGATCTTCTGAGATTCTTCATCAAGACGAATCATCTGTAGTCTTTCAGGAGAAAGGAACATCTGGACATCATCCTTCAGAGAGACAGACTGTCTATAATATTTGGGAGGGACAGTACATCTGAGATCCTTGATGAGACGGATCACGGGCAACATGCAATCCTTCAGAATGATAGTTCACCTGAGATACCCTCCCGAGACAGATTGTCCACAATACTTTAGGGAGATAGAACTGATCTGAGATCCTTGGAGAGACAAACTGTCCACAGTGTTTTAGAGGGATAGAACATGATCTCCTTGGAGAGAGAGATCACTGCACTCTTTTGGAGGGTTGGAACATCTTAGATGCTTTCGAGAGACAGATTGTCCACAGTGCTTATCCGATACCCTTTAGAGAGTCTGAATTCCTTCAGAGACAAATGGGATCTGTTATCCTGCAGAGAGAGGGACTGCAATACTTCAGAGGCAGGAAGCCCGTGAGAGCTGGAAAAACTCTGAGAGACTGAAGGTTTGTCAGAGACACAAGCTTTGCAAGACATCCTGTTGGACATAGAAGATTGAGAAGCGCAAGCAATCATCAGAGGAGGGATGACATCATTAGGGATCAGGATGTTCAGTAGAGTAGAGAACTGTTCTCAGGTGGCTTCATCACCTCTGGTCATAAAGATCTGTCATGGTTACCTTTTGCATTCCTATGTCGAGTGAGGACAAAAACAAAGCTGCTCGTGTGGAAGAAGTGGAATTCCGTTCCTCTGTGATGGTCGAGGCAGAAACGCGTGAAGTTTGTTTGCTCCGCGAGGATGATCACGCTCTGCTAAGAGGATATAAAAGTAAGAGAACCGGAAAATCATCAGTTTGCGAGATGAGAAGGAAAACGTTGAGTTCTCACGCAAGCACTCGATGTAGGTGGCACTAAGCTCAGAGTTATTCATAAAACGTTAACCAGGAAGGACTTTAAGACATCTCACACTTCGGTTACAGTACTTCATAACTCGTTTGATGGAACAGACTCGCTCGGGAAGTAGTTAGAGCTTGGTCACGGATCTCAGGACACCAAGTGAGTCCGATTTTTATTGTACATTATTGAGTCCTTATTCCAGAGTAATATCCAGTTTACTGATGGTGTACCAGTGGAGGAGTAACATCTCGCATATTAAATATGCAAATGCAGCTAATTATAGACCTTAAAGTAAAACTGTAGGAAGCCACGCGAGTCGGTACGAAAGCCAACAATTAACGCTAGAGCTTTAGGCAGCCTGTGTGGTCCTGCGCGTGCTAATAAAACACTCAAGGCAAGGCAAGTTTATTTGTAGTGTATAGCACATTTCATACACAATGGTAATTCAAAGTGCTTTACATAAAACAGAAGAAGATTGTTATAAAAAGAAATTTTAAAATAGCAATTAAATTTGATTTAAAATTAAAATTAAAATTAAACTTACTTAAAATTTGGTTTAGAAACAGTTTAAAAAAATTATATAATAATAATAATAATAATAATAATAAAAAAATTAAGTAAGCATAAAATACAGTGCAGTCGGTTCGGACGTCGCACGGTGCTCATTTAATAAATGCGCAGCTAAACAGATGAGTTTTAAGTCTGGATTTAAATGTGACTAATGTTTCAGCACATCTGATCTCTTCTGGAAGCTGGTTCCAACTGCAGGCAGCATAATGGCTAAAGGCGGACTCCCCTTGTTTTGTATGAACCCTTGGTATTTCTAACTGACTCGATCCTAACGATCTGAGTGGTCTGTTAGGTTTATATTCAGTGAGCATATC
>JAQQZT010000010.1:21308959-21322739 GCA_030068275.1 Clarias platycephalus
AAGGCATGGACAAGTTTCTCCAAGTCTTGATTGGAAACAAAACATCTAATTCTTGCAATGTTTTTAAGATGATAGTGACCACTGAAACTAAGGTCTGTCTCCAGAATCACCCCAATATTCCCCAAGATTCTTCACTTGATTTTTTTGTTTTTTGACCCCTAGAGTGAAGGTATGCATTCACTCATGTTGAAAACAAATAAATGAGCAACAAAACTAATCATATTTAAAGACATCATTCAACATTCACTGGCATGTTTAGACGTTCAGGTGTGTGTGTGTGTGTGTGTGTGTGTGTGTGTGTGTGTGTGTGTGTGCAAACAATGTGAGGAGAAAAATAAACATTTCCTGTTACTTGTCCTTTTTTCCATGAGTAAAAAAGCCAATTCTTCCCAGTGTGACATCATATAAGAAGACCCCCTCCTCCGGCTTGTTGCTTAGTTCTGCTGTTCTCTAGGGGGTGTGGCTTATTTACATATACAATAAACAGAGAATTTGGGAGAGGAGTGAACCAAAGGGGATTTGAGGTATGAAACATGTGTGAGGCAGGGTATTTCAGGCGGGGCGTTTCAGGCAGGGCGTTTAAGGTGGGGCATGTCAGGTGGGGCGTGTCAGGCGGGGCGTTTCAGGTGTGCCGGTTCAGGCGGGGCGTTTAAAGTGGGGCATGTCAGGTGGGGTGTTTCAGGTGGGGCGTTTCAGGGGGGGCGTGTCAGGGGGGGGGTGTCAGGTGGTGTGTTTCAGGGGGGGCGTGTCAGGTGGGGCGTGTCAGGTGCTGTGTTTCAGGTGGGGCGTGTCAGGTGGGGCGTGTCAGGTGCTGTGTTTCAGGTGGGGCGTGTCAGGTGCTGTGTTTCAGGTGGGGCGTGTCAGGTGCTGTGTTTCAGGTGGGGCGTTTAAGGTGGGGCGTTTCAGGTGGGGCGTGTCAGGTGGGGCGTGTCAGGTGCTGTGTTTCAGGCGGGTTGACCTTCGAGTTTCTTATTATATCAGTGATTGTTTGTAAGATTTAATTCAGACAGAATAAACAGCCGAGCTCCTCAGCAGGCTGATCACATCCTCGCCTCGTTTCAGCGGTGCATGTAATGCCCCGGGACGTTAGAATCAATTAGACTGAAGGCAGGTTAAAGTAAAGTGAAAGTGAACAGGAACACTGCGGTAATTACGCTGGATTTCTAAACTTTCGGACCCTGGGGTATTTTGTGTTTTGTCTGAAAACCCTCTGATTGATATATGTAGCGCCTGGGGACTCTATTATTATTATTATCATCATTATTATTATTGAAGCATTTTGAGGCGTGTAACATACAGGTGGCACTTTATAGAAGAGGCGTACGCATAATATAGGGACATGCAGACTGACGTTTAATTGGCTAACGCAGTGATTATATAAGAGGAAACTGTACTGTAGAGCAGAGCCGTCGATTTCCTGTAAAAGCTGAATTCCCGTGTCATGTATATATATTTCTTAATGAATTTGTAATAACAATAAAATTTTATTTATTAACCATCTATAATATGTCACTGGCTGCCTAATATGCCACCAGATAATAATCATCCAATCAGAATAAAGCTGCATCATGTGACCCGATCGAGCCTGACGTGATTGAGAGCAATCCGTTCAGTAGGTAAATATTATCCACGCAAACACTTCATCCAATTGTTTCTCTTGTTGGAATAAATGTATTCTCTCTCTGCGTGTATTTGCCCCAGGTTGGGGTAACACTAGGTGGCGTGACGAGTTTCCAGGAGGGAAGTTTAGCTTCTGTTCCTGATCAGTAAACCCAGTCAGAACAAACACCTCTCTCTCTCCTGTCTTTACTTTCATCCATTACTCTGGCTGAGAAAGGAGTTCTGATTGGCTCAAATCACAGAATGACTCAATTCTTTTAACCAATCATAACGCAGAAGGTGGGATTTGTTGGAAAAGATGGCGGTCAGAAAAAATTATATTCTGTTTAAATGCTTTGAGCATGCACACACACATCTTATCAGCCAGGCGATGGAAATCTCAAAGCGTTATGATTCCTCAAACCTTGTTCCAACTGTCACTCTCCATGGGCTCCTCCAGGCAGCTGCCCAGCCGTCTGAACATTTACTGTAAATAGCCACAAATCAGGAGAAGGATATAGGAAGATATGGAAGTTAGCAGGAACGATGGAAGCCTTCCAAGAGAACTGCTCGCAGGATGGACAGAAACACCATAACACCACTGACGGACTACAGAAGACCTTGAGAAGATTCGGCAGACCATGCATAAATGTGATCTGCATGGAAAAGCAATCAGAAGAAAACCCTCTCCTGCTTCCTCACTACAGGATTCTGCATCAGAAGTTTGCACATGAACATCTAAATCTAAGTCTGGAGCAGTTTGGAAACAAGAAGACGTTAAAATAGAACTTTTTGGCTGTGATCATCAAAACTATGTTTGGAGGAGAGAAAAATGAAAAACTGTAGGCCTGTCCAACTGTTAAGCATGAGGGTGGATCAGTCATGCTGTGGGCTTGTGCTTCAGCCGGTGCCTCGGAGAACGTTTCACTGCTACAGGGAAGAATGAATTCAATTAAATACCAGCGAGTTCTGGAAGAAAACCTCACAGTGTCTGTAAAAAAAAAAGCCTAGGATGAAAAGAGCACGGCTTTTACACAAGGATAATGATCCTGAACACACCTCAAAGTGTACAATGGACCACCTGAGGAGGTGCAAGCTGAAGGTTTCGACAAGAGCCTTACAGTATCATCAAAAACCAGTGCGCAAGACGAGAGTACTGAGAGTACGAGAACTGCAGGGACAAGCGGAGGAGTGAAAATCCCCTGGACAAGGACAGGAAGACTCTGAGCTGCTACAACAGGCTGTGATATTGACCACGCAGGGTGCACATACTTCTGCTTCAGGGCCTTTTCCTCTTTTATTTTATTTATATTTTTTCTAACTGTAACATATGGAAATAAAAATGTTCTCTTGATTCAAATATGAAGAAAATAAAATATGTCCTCTTTGACTTTATGCCTTTTGGACCTTCAGTTCATCTTCAGCTCACTAAACCACTCACAGGAACAGAACATTTTGACTAGGGGTGCACAAACTTTTGCCTGACATTCTATCTGTCACCGGTTAATGTGGATATACAGTAGTACCTTTAAAGGAAAACAATTAACGTTATCATTATATAATGCACTGAGTTAGTACACTTAATGAGCGACTGCTTATTATTGTGTTAAAACAGAAACCCTGATAATATTGTTTACTTTATATGTTTAGAAATATCTTTTTTTAAATTAATGTGTATGAGGGTTTTTTTTTCCAAGCAAAAAACAGTGTAATGAGCCTTTGATGGATGATCATTATCCACTTTATCTAATAAACCTGCTCTAACCTCAGAGTAAAATGCTTAATGTTTGGACACAGATCAGCAAATTGGGTTGCATCAAATTTGCATATTATTTGTTAAAATCATTACACCTCGAGTACGAAAACAAACGCCAACTCTGGTATGTGAGGAAAGATTTAGTGAATCCTTCAAGAAACACTAAATCATTTACAAATGGAAACGGGGGATATCTTCCAGCTGGATTTAAACTGCTCTTTAAACTCTGTTTCTAAAGTCTTCATCGCAGGGCGGGCACTAGGACCGCTCATCCTCCATCATCACAGGAGACCAGCAAACACTTACATCATCACACCTGTACTAAACTCCAAATATGAGACTGGGGATTTTGGACTGAGGCAGGAAAAAAACCCAAACATTTTATGATTTGACATCTGCAAAGTGGATATCTCTGTGAGCCCATAACTCCTCAAATATTAAATAAGTTCCTTAAATAAAATATATGAAACCACGTGACAGGATGTCCAATAGTCAGATACTGCAAATGTTCATGTTCCCAACTTGTTAGACCAAATACTAAACACCGAAACTAAACTCCCAAACACCAAACAGTGATCACCACTTTTCCCAAAGACAAATCACTGATCACCCCTGTTCCCAAAGACCAAACACTGATCACCCCTGTTCCCAAAGACCAATCACTGATCACCGCTGTTCCTAAAGACCAATCACTGATCACCGCTGTTCCTAAACACCAAACACTGATCACCGCTGTTCTCAAAGACCAAACACTGATCACCGCTGTTCTCAAAGACCAATCACTGATCACCGCTGTTCCTAAAGACCAAACACTGATCACCGCTGTTCCCAAAGACCAGTCACTGATCACCGCTGTTCCTAAAGACCAATCACTGATCACCGCTGTTCCCAAAGACCAAACACTGATCACCGCTGTTCCCAAAGACCAAACACTGATCACCGCTGTTCTCAAAGACCAATCACTGATCACCGCTGTTCCCAAAGACCAAACACTGATCACCGCTGTTCCCAAAGACCAGTCACTGATCACCGCTGTTCCTAAAGACCAAACACTGATCACCGCTGTTCTCAAAGACCAAACACTGATCACCGCTGTTCTCAAAGACCAAACACTGATCACTGCTGTTCCCAAAGACCAAACACTGATCACCGCTGTTCTCAAACACCAAACACTGATCACCGCTGTTCTCAAACACCAAACACTGATCACCGCTGTTCTCAAAGACCAAACACTGATCACCGCTGTTCTCAAAGACCAAACACTGATCACCGCTGTTCCTAAAGACCAAACACTGATCACCACTGTTCTCAAAGACCAGTCACTGATCACCGCTGTTCTCAAAGACCAATCACTGATCAAAACTAATCATTAAAAGACCAATTACTGATCACCGCTGTTCTCAAAGACCAATAACTGAACACTGCTGTTCTCAACAACCAATAACTGAACACTGCTGTTCTCAACAACCAATAACTGAACACTGCTGTTCTTGACAACCAATCACTGAACACTGCTGTTCTTGACAACCAATCACTGAACACTGCTGTTCTTGACAACCAATCACTGAACACTGCTGTTCTTGACAACCAATCACCGATCATCACTGTTCCCAAAGACCAATCACTGATCATCGCTGTTCTCGACAACCAATCACTGATCACCGCTGTTCTCAAACACCAAACGCTGATCACCGCTGTTCCCAAAGACCAATCACTGATCACGCTGTTCTCAAAGACCAATCAATGATCAAAACTAATCATTAAAAGACCAATTACTGATCACCGCTGTTCTCAACAACCAATAACTGAACACTGCTGTTCTCAACAACCAATCACTAAACACTGAGGTTCTTGACAACCAATCACTGAACATTGCTGTTCTTGACAACCAATCACTGATCATCGCTGTTCTCGACAACCAATCACTGGACACTGCTGTTCTCAAAGACCTATCACTGCTACTCCAACATTTTCTGTACGTTCTTGATTTTTTAAAATAAATTCATAATTATTTAAATTCTTAATTTGTGATTCGAGATCAAAGATGGTTTCTTTCTATAATAAATATGTTACCATTTTTGTTATTTTATGATCTGATAAAACTCTGCTCTATTTTAGGCATTAGAAAACCTTTCTTCCACCATGTAAGACCTTTTGAAATGCAAAAGACTTTATGTGTGAGTCTTCCATGAATATGTAAATTACCCCCATGATATCATCTGCATTAGAGACTTCCCCCTGAATGGAGTCAGCATCACTGGTGACTCCGAGATAAGATTCTCAAAAGCAAAAAGAAACGGACATTTACCCCAGTGAAACCCCAGCATCGACCATCTGCACGTTCAATAGAAGCACTTCAGATGAGCTTGTGTAGCAGAGGATTATGTGGACTCGAGCTTTGTGTAAAAAAAAAAGTGGCTCAGCTGCTAAATTAAAGCAGGGAGTGTTGGGTCGCAGGGGGAGTGTTGCTGATCGCTTGGAGTTGCGCTGATATGTCTTCGAGCACCTCTTAGTTTGATTATGATTCTCGTGGCTCTGCTAAAGCGAGGCCCTAATGCGCCCGAGTCCTGATGGAGGACGTCGTTTCAGGCAAATGAGGAAATAAATAAATATATATTTTTAAAAATCAGCCCTAGATAAATTACTAATGCCTTCGCTTATATATCCAGCACAACAAACATCCTTCCTCAAATTACAATCAGAGAAGAAGAAAAACAAAAAAGAAGCAAAACCCCCTACGAGGCATTGGGGATTGGTTCGTCGTTGCACATGTTGCATGGAAATGAATTTACAGCTAACGCACTCGGCGGCACAAAATGGAAATGGCAACGTGGGCATCACGCCATTAAAAAAAGCAGACTACAAAGTCGTTATGAGTTCAGATCACACTCGGGCTATTTCATCAGCGTTTAAGAGAAGCGAACCGGGTAAAATGGACGCATTAGCGTTCGTTTGAAGTCATTTCATATTAAGCTGCTGATGAAACTCGGCGCCATGGCAGCTGGCAGGACGCTGATGTACTTATGGTGGCTCTATGTCATATTAGCGAGAGAACATGAAAAGCAAATGAAGGCCATAGTGCAGGGGCATTCAGCTAACCTTTATGAAGATCCGGCAACATCAAATTCCTTGCTTAAGCAAATAACATCACTGAGATGTAATGCATAGCCATTAGAGATTCAATCATAATAAAATAAAAAGTCATATACATGTTGGCAGTTATATTTTATTTCATAGAGCCGTTCCGTTGGATGGACTAGCGCCACAAGCTCTGAATAGATGAGATTCATGTTTTGAAACTTTTTTTTTTAAATGCTGTGAAAATCTTCCCTTGCTTATGATTTGTGGCGTAGTTAGAGACCTTACGCAAGTGTGTGTTTATTAACAGTAACACATTAATCACAATCAAAGCTCACGTTGTAGGTCAATGAACAAGAAGGAAATATAAAGAATGAGGGTCTATAAACAAAAACAGTAAGACAGAGGGGGTAGAGAACCAAAAGAGAACAGAAACCCAAGATAGGGCTTGACAGGACAGTGTGTAATTGTGAGGATCTGTGTGGATGTGTGTCTGAACGAGTGATCAGCAGTGTAGGAGTTCCTCAGGGGACAGTCCTCTCACCTTTCCTTTTTCAACTCTGAGTTGAGAAAAGAAGTTCTCAGAGGACTCTGCAGTTGTGTCAGCGGTGGACATGAGACAGAGTACTGAGGCCTGCTGGACAGCTTTGTAGAGTGCTGTGGGAACAACCATCTGGTGGCCAAGACAAAGGAGATGGATATGGACCATGACTAGCCCAAACAGTTTCCATTCCGGGTGAGGATGTGGAGGGGGTGGAGCGCTACAGATACCTCGAAAAAACAAAGCGGACTGGAAACGTAACACGGATGCTGCCTGCAGGAAAGGACAGCACGGACCCTACCTCTAGAGGAAACTCTGTTGTTGCGAGTGCGATATTATTTGCTTGTGATATCTGCTGGGGGGGCAGCATTAGTGCCAGAAACTGAACAAGTTAATTAGGAAGGCTGGGGACTCCTCTGGAGTGTTTGGAGTTGGTTGAGGAGAAGACGGTGTTGTACGGACTAATGAACATCATGAAGAACACCTCACATCCCCTCCACGACCTCTTTGTCAAACAGCGGAGTACTTTCAGGAAGAAGTGTACTTCAGCTCCGCTGTGACAAACAACACCACAGGAAGTCTGCAATTAGACTTTACACTATGCTCCGTGTCAGGAGAAAGATCTCCTTCTCTGACATCATCACCACACATATGGTCCTGTACATTCTGTTCTGTGGTTCACAGCCGACATGTTGAGCTTGTTAAGACCCCATGACAGAGTCTTATTACACAGCTCCGTGGTTCATCCCCTGCAATCACATGGTCAGGTATATGTATCTATATACTGTTAACATACAGGTATAAATTTATCCGCTTGTACATACAATCATAATGTACATTGGGTCTGTGTTTCTCTTATTAATATGGAATAATGACCTCATTAGAGCATCTTAATGTACAGTTCCTACATTATCCACCAGACTACAGTCAAGGTTGCAGGTCTTTATGTATTCCCGTTTGTAATGTATCCTTCTATCTTCTTTTTTGTAGTGATTAAAATTCATACCCTAACCCTGTGATATCCACATCCTTTTGTATCCATGTCTTTTTGTATCTTGTTTGTATAATTCATGCACTGCCTGCTGAAGCGTTACAGTTTCCCATTGAGATTGATAAAGAACTCATATCTATTTATCTATCTATCTAATAAAGGAATTAAAGGCTGAACACAGAACAGGTGAACACAGTATGGTAACAAAGCGAGGACACAACAGGAATCTGAGACAGGACAAGAATTAAAACAATGAGGAAGCATGAACAAAAGCACTTGGAGAAACAGAAAAGATAAAAAGCAGCACTCCGTGTCTACCGGCCCGTCATGTACACGAGTGGATGGATGGATGGTCAGGTTGGATACGTACAGTAAGTGTGATGTGGCTTTACAGGAGTGTGAATCAGGAGTTAATTTGGGAAATACTGATGGGCAAATGGTTGGATGGGTGGATGAATGGATAAATGGATAGATGTATTTATTTGGAATGCCACATTAAACATTTATTTTAATTTTAGTACAGTTCTGTAAATCAAGTGTTATAGAGAAAATAATGGATGGAAGAATGGATGGATGGATGGATGGGTACAGATGACCAGTTACACAGACATCTATGTGTGATTTTAACATATTTTGCAAATTACAGTGGTGTAAGACAAGACTTGATGGATGGATGGACAGTGAATAAATAGATTATAGATGTATTTATTTCAAATGTAATATGTTTGATTTAGTTGTAATAATATTTAATGGATGGATGGATGGATGTGTAGAGGATGACCAGATACCTGCACATCCTCTGAGTGGGTGAAAATATTTAGCAAATTTCAGTGATGTAAGACAAGGGCTGATATACAGTATGATGGCTGGATGGATGGATGGATGGATGGACAGATGATGGGCGAATGGCACTGAAGGATGGTTATCTGGCCGGATTAGACAGAGGATCTGTTGCAGAATAAGGCTTTTAAAAACTAGAAATTGTTAAAGGATGATCGATATAATTTTTAACCTTGATTGTCCTACAGTCTTGTTAACACTACCCTTAGCCCCGCCCCCTGCTCCAGCACGCATCACCTCTGTGATAATTGAGTTGTAGATTCATGACTGTATTCAGTTTATAAGACGGAATCTCCAACAGAATTAACACCAGCACTGTTGGTTCAACTTTTCTGTGACATTTCTGTCTCTAAGGCTGTCGAGCTTTTACACAGGTATTCCATCATATCCACACACACACACACACACACACACATGCAGCAACCAAATTTCCTGCACCGACTTGTTGCCAAAGCCGACTTGCAACAAACAGACGAGAGAAGAACGGGAAGCTGACAGGCAGCAGGACGTAGGACTGGCAACCTGACACAGTGTTTGGCACAGATGGCATCACCGATGCTGGGTATCTGTCAGAGATCTGAAACGGTGTCTAGTTAAATGTCACAAAGTTGCAGGGCTAAAGCAAGGCTATAAAAATATCCAGTATTCACATTCTGTCTTTACTCACCAGTGTAAATATCTGATTTGTGTCAGCTATGATAAAATAGATGATGATATGGGACAGGATAAACTGGGCCAGACAAACACTGGGGTATCTGGCACCAGACCCAAAACCGCCGGCCAGGAAGAAACACCTGTTCCTGAGTTTTATGGATCGGTTTTTCAGCCTCGTTTTTTTTTTTCGCCTCAATTTCTATTAAATCCACCACAAAATGTCACCTTTGTGCATAGAACCTTGAAAACGGTCCATGTTCTTAGCAGAGTCACCCTTTAATAAAGCCCTTTGTTGGACAGCGAGGCCATTTAAGGTGCACAACATCTAGCGAATTTCCTATAGTGGCAATTACTTTAAAAAAATCACAGCACATGCAAACCTCTGATAACCCCACATCAGGGGCAATTGCCTTTAATGGCCTTTTCACACGTCAAGGCTTTCAGGCCTGCCAAAAGCTATCCAGACTTATGGAATATGTCTTACCTTCTCCGCCATGGTCATGGCTGAACCTCCATGGACACCCAGGATGGGCATGGCAGTCTGAGAAGAGACAAAGTCCAGCATCTGGGCGATAGCTTCCTGGTCGGTTCCGTCACCGTACACGAGGCCGTGCAAGCGCTGGCGTGCCATGAGCTGGCACAGGTGGGTGAGCATGCTGCCCGGGTCCGTGTGGTTCACCTGCACAGCCAGCACGCTGATGTCCAGTGGTGCTCCGACGCCCAGTGCTGGGCGCAATGCGCGTTCGGGGACACCACGAGTCTCGCCCAGGATCACTGCCACGCTCAGAGAGGGTGCGCTCTTAGCCGCCTGAGACCAGCCCAGCAGAGCCCAGGCCACCAGGGCCAGGCATACTGCGACTCCCATGATTCTTGGCTTCAGCCCCTGCCAAGAGAGAATGGAGAATATTATAGTCAAGTGCTGGATGGATGCAAGGATGGATAGCTTGGCAGGTATTCAGAATGGGACATTAAAAGATTTATTGCAGTTTATTACAGTGGTGTAAAACAAATGCTATTATTTAATGGAGTGAAGGATGGATGGATGGATGGATGGATGGATGGATGGACAGATGGATGGACGGACGAATGGATGGATGGAGGGATGGATGGATGGATGGATGGACGAATGGATGGTTGGCCACATACGTAGACACCATTTGATATTTTGCAGTGGCGTAAACCAAGAGTTCATATGCAATGGATGATGGTGGACAATCAGTACTGAAGGCTAGCAAGAAGAATGGATAACTGGATAGATGGATAAGTTCATGAATAAATAGATGGAAAGAATGGAATGGAAGGAAGAATGGTTGGCTGGGTGGATGGATGGACAGATGGATGGAAAGACAGATATGTTTATTGTACATCTAGCATTGCAGTTCATTAGTATGGTGTGTGCCAAGTGTTAATACTTGATGGATGGATGGATAGAAGATCAGATACATAGACATCCTATGAGTGTAATCCAAAAGAGGTTTCGCAAATTATTAGTGTTATTATAAGTGTTAATAGATGGAGTAACATTGATGGCAGGCTAGCTCGTAGATGAGGACTGACTTCCACTTTAGTTAGTCCTTATCTACCCGCAATGGACAACACACACACACACACACACATCACTTCATTCCATACTCCATGTTTCACTCATTCTGCAGCTGTGCGTATACATACAGCGTCAGTCAAAAAAATGTATACAACAATCTTTCCTTTTTAGGTCATGGACAGTCGTATCAGCATTTCACTGAATATCATACTGTGCATGTTCGTGTACTTGATGAATAGAAATTGAACTTGGAGGATTGAGGTCTGGCTGGTTGCCTGAACGGATGAGTGGATGACTTTAGGGATGCACGATTTGATTAAAAGAAAAATCCCGTTGTGATCATTTAGCTCACTGCAATTACAGTTTAAACTGCGATATGAAGTAATTAAATGTACATTCAGTCTTATTCTTCACACTCTACCCTATGGCTGTTGTCATACACACTATCCGTCATTCCATTTCACCTTCACCTTCACCTTCACGCTGCTGTACAACACAGCTCTACACCCTGATCTTCACTTTTATCGTTTTTATTATTTTTATTTTATTATTATTATTTTTCCTGTAATTGTAATTGTGTTGATGCGGCTCTCTTCTATCTTTCTGTTCAAACGGTGAACAGCTGTAACAAGGCGAAGAGATTTCCCTCTGGGATTAAAAAACTCTTTGGATCTTGAATTTTGTGTTCAATCGTATTTATCAAGGCTAACAGCACAAATGGTCTCATTAGGAGACTGATTGACAAAATGTATTTATCAACTCAGAAGTATTTTAAAAAGATTAGGGAATGTTAAACTCTTCCAACTATGAGTATATTACATGTAATAAATTGCAGCCCTTTGTGATTAAATAATTGCAAATCACGATTGAAATTTTTATGAGACGAAGTGTGCAGCAGTAGAGGGCTGGATGGACAAATGGAGGGAAGACTGGGAGAGATGGGTGAGAAAATAGATGTGTGTGTTTTGAATGTGACACTGAAGATCATTAAAATGGTCCAAACCGAATGTTAATACTGAATGGATGGAAGGATGGATTAACAGATGGATGGATGGACGGACATCCTTTGGGTGTGATTTTTGCAAATACCAGTGAAATAAAAGTCTTAATGTCTCAGACGCATATTACGTCTCTTTTTTATTAAACTATAAAACGGAACATCAACAAAGAAGCTAAAAATGCGCCTAATAATGTTCGCCGCACACTTCTCATCCGATCCATCACACAAAGCTGGTAGTTTTTAATTAGCTTAAACTATTTAATGGGACAGCGGATCACGCTCTACTAATTAACTAATACTGTATGATTGAGTTACCGCGGGGCCTGGCTGAGTGGATTTAAACGGCCTGCTTAACTGACAAGTGTCATGAGGAGTTTACAGCGGATAGCGATACGCCTAAATGTGCTGCTTCACAGATTCCATATGTCTCGCGTGGCCGCCTGCAGAAGCGCAGTAATTACTCCAGGCATCGCTCACATACGCCTGAGAAACCGCTTACACGGGGTTAAATACAGACTCTCTGCCAGAGGGAAATAAATAAACGAATAAATAAATAATAATAATAATAATATGCTGAATGATGATGTAGAGCTCATAAGAGTCTCGAAAAAAGAGTGATTAGATTTTAAAAAGCAGCAATTATAGAGTACAAATTAGCAGAGAAGTAATTAAAAATCCACTGGAGTAAAACTATACATCTCTCAAAAGGCACTTGGAGGGAAAAAAGAGAAAAGTCTAAAAATATTCTTTTGTTCATTAATACTTGAGGTTTAATAAGTTAAGTGAAGCTGTTGAGAGTCTGAGAGTAGGTGAGATCTCGGAGCGCTCCTCTCTTACACACATCGATTCATCTGGCTCATGTTTATGTAAATCATCACGCGAGTTTTTCTGTGTTCTGTCCCGGGTTTTAAACCCCATCCCGACTCCCTGCCCGGTTCTGCTGCGGCGAGAGAATAAAATAAATCAGACGGGAAGCTGTAGCGGTTCACAGAGTACTAAAGTACGACTATATTCAACTGCAAATTCTTTGTCATCTCAGTGTAAGATTTACTCATGTAATGTGTGTGTGTGTGTGTGAGCTTTATTTAACTACACACCGCTCCAGGGACTGGCGTTCCAGGCACCAGAAATAGACGTAATATCTGAAGTCTTGAATAATTAAACTTCTACGTTAATAAGCGTGTGAATCTATTACCTATACTGTATTGTACTCGTAACTACAAATAAAGATAAAGCCATAGACATGAGCTCGGCTGGTCTCAGGCGTCCCCAGACCGCACAAAGCCTTTCTGCTCTTACATCAGAGTACTGCAGTTTATTTATTAAAGAACTCCACACTGTACTTATTTATCCATTTATAGCTGCATTTTGTCACGGAAACTCGTCGGTTCCTGTTCTCACTTACGTTTAAACAGCTACAGTATAAACACATCCTCTCACCAGCCTCGCTATATCTCTCTCACTCACTCAAAGTAAAAAAAAAAAAAAAAAAAACATTTTTCTTACTAACAGCCTGCAGCGTGTCGGCAAACTCTGTAGCTTTGTAACGGTTACGCAGTACTGGCACTGGAGACTCATTCCATTAACGTAAAATACTGTAAATGTCTCCTGACAGAAAACTTGTACATCTGTACATTGTAGCTGTACTAATGATTATCAATCTGTTTGTTATTAGTGTTTAATCAGATTATTAACCTCTGTTTAAACTGGAAAAAATAAAAGGAAGTGAAAATATCTTAAATCTAATCAAATAACAAAAAAATAAATAAATAAATAAA
>JAQQZT010000010.1:21322835-21340071 GCA_030068275.1 Clarias platycephalus
ACGATAGACCAAAATCTCTACCGGTTGACAAATTTCTACCGGTTAACCGTGTATACCGGTATACCGCCCACCCCTATGTGTAAATATGTGCACATCCCTAACCTGTCGCACTGTAGAGCGTTGTAACAATCTTATTTTATTAGTTTAATTTTACACAGTAGCAATCATTAGCCAATCATTTCAACAAGAACTCACCAGAACATGGGGAGAGCTGTTATGTACAACTAATCCATACCTTCTGGCCAATCAGATTCAAGAGTTCAGCATGAACATAACTTGTATAATATAACAACTTCTAAACAATTTCCAAAACATATTTAAATTACTTGCACTTGTTCCTCATACATCTCCAAATTAGTTTGATTTAAGTAAAGAAGAAAATCAAACTACTTTCTGATAACATGATACTACAGAAATTCTACACCAAGACATAAAACGCTGTTGTTTTCTCAGCATGATGAGCTCGACTGCTGTTTGTTTTTGTATTGTAAGTCATGTTTATCTTCCTCTCGTCCATCAGTGTGTTTCATGATTGTGTTTGTTTGATGTTAAGCCTGTAAAAAGCTTATCAGTGTTGAAGAGGGTAATAATCATTCATTAATCAATCGAGAATTAAACAGATTCAGAATTCATTAACAGATTTACTTGTTTGTCTTGCATCATATTTCTCTGTATCTATTCATTGGTACACAACAAGAGGCTACACTCGTTCAAGCGATACAGAGGATTGGACAGTGTGTTTTTAGCCGCTGTGTTTTGAAGACAAATTCGACAGCCATGTTGTTTTGTTTTCACTATTCGTGTTCGTATGAATACGCTAAGCATTTTTTTGTCAAATATACATTACTGCGCCGTGAAATTCTTTCTTCAGCACACCAGCTGGGGTGCTGCGGTCAGAGCACGAGGTCAGCCATGATACAGCAGCCCTTGGAGGGAACCGGGTCACGGGCCATGCTCTAGGGCTCAACAGCCTGGTGGAGCTGGAGTTTGAACTGCTGACCTCCTGAGCAGCAACGCATAGCCTCAACACACTGAGCTTCCACTGTCTTAACAAAACACGCTAAATAATTGGATGGGATTATGCGACTTGAACTGTTGCAATAAAACGTAAACTGGGGGAAAATGTGTATCTTCGAACTAATTGTTGATTGTTAACATGTTCGACTGTGTAGAATGTGGAAGCCCAGTCTCTGTCCATTATAAGACCATTTCACCGTCTCTACGCGAAGACTTTCCGTCCTTTTTGTTATACTGAACCCGTATTTTGTTATGCCTAATGTTGTGTACTGTACATGTCAGGAAACCTGTCCTATGGACATTGCTAATGATTCTCAGGTTGTCCTTAATTAAAAATGATTTTGCAGAACTCAGTTGAAGGTTGAGAGCCTCTCTGAGGGCCAAACAGTGGCACTCCTGCTACATTTTCTTCCCTCCTAACTGCTGAGCCGTCACTGACCTTACGCAGGGACGTATCCCGTCAGGAGACTAATGACTGATCAGGATGCACACCGGCAGCACCGGCAATTACCCACAAGCTCTCTGTGAACTGAATTCCTAAACAGGCTGTACGAATCTCGCCCCGGAATATCTCCTATACGTCTCCACAACTTCGTGCGTCTCGTACCGCTGAGACGTTCTAACCATGAAAGCACTTCAGGCCCGATGCAGAGTTTGCTCATTAACGTCAATCAGCCTAATTGCTTAATGGGTTTCTTCTGTGGTTGTTTACGACGTTTAAGAGGTCTTCATGCCTGGCTGGCTGAAACAGAACTTCAGAGTCTCGCACATTTGCTCTCCTGCCTCTGGAACTTTCTCACTTAGCAGGTCAAGCTAATGTCTGTAATTAAGCATGGACAGAGAGAGCGATCAGAGCCACACCCTCGGGCCAGCCTGGAGTCTCTTATGGAAGCTGTGCATCTCTCTCGGTTTGTCCTGTGTGTGTGTGTGTGTGTGTGTGTGTGTGTGTGTATGTGTGTGTGTGTGTGTTGTGTAAAAGGAGGCGCCTGAGCTTTTTCAATCCCACAAATGAGGGTAATTACCTAAAATGTGTGAGACTGAAACTGCAAGCAGCCCTGGTTTGTGTTTACCCCCAAACACCTGCAGGCGGAAACACCAGGACCTCAGACTCACACTCCGACATGCCTGTCACGCACACACACACACACATACACACAGGTATTATTTTCCCCCGCATTAGAATTTCAGCAATGCAGCAGAAAGCTGCCTCCGTGCCAACATGAGTAAACGTATGTGTGAGCGTTCACGTGGGAGAGATCCAGGGCTCGATTGTTAGCGTACCTTACAGTTCTGTTGACCTTTCCTGGAGTCCACGTTTCATAATTCAGAAGCAGAATCTCTAGCTGCCAGCAGAGAACACGCTAAACCTCTCGACTGACATGAGCAGATGTACTGACGCCGTGTTCAGATATCGTTGTGAGTGCACTGGGTCGAGGCAGCTTCACGTGGAAGGATGTCGTTCTGCGTCCTGATGTCGTTGTCGCAGAGAAAAATGTAATGTTGTATAATAAGAATTCGATTGTGAGCTGTGATCGCTTACATCACATCATGAGTTAACGGGAAATTTGTCAGATGTTTTTCATGTCGCTTCGACACTTGTCTAACATCCACCAATCAGATGATGGGATGGGAAGGGATGCTGCTTTGGTGATAACTAATCGCCTAAAAATTTATAAAAACATTTTTAACCACAACTGTAGCCAATCAGAAGTGAGCTTAGGTTTGCTCTATCTGCACACTGTAGCCAATCAGAAACAAGTTCTTAATTTTCAATCAGGATGCTTTATCCAATCAGAAGCGAGCAAGTGATGATTAATGTGTTTGTTAAAAATGTGATTTTGCGTTTGCTGCTGAGTTTTAGGTTTGTTAGTGTGTTGCGTATAAAATAACGCTGTGTGCAGGACCGAGTGACGTCACGGTGAGTAAAAGACGCAGGACTGTGGTAGTTTTTTCCCCTTTACACTTTGCACTTTGTTACGTGAACTCCTACCTCCCCCTTCTCACGTCTCCATGTATCCGTTAGCCGAGCGCGTTCACCAGAGCGACAGTGAACTGGAGCGATGGACGGATGAGGAACGAAACACTACGAGCAGCTCTTCTAACCTCTGACTGCAGCTGTCAATAAAATATCCTCTCAGGGGAGAAACGCCGGTCTGGTCGTGGCATCAGAGAGTCTGTTAAACCAGAAGTGATGCAGACCACCGACATCCAGACGGTCAGGACACGGAGGGGTCGCTCAGCCATGCTGTCTGTCATTTCCAGAAGCTTCTCATCATTCGCTGGCATTCAAGCGTTCCAGTCCAGGAGAAGAGCTGAGAGTCGGAGGCAGGCTGTCGGTTCGACTCGATCGTTGGTGCACGGAGATCTTCAACTCAATTCGATTCAACGTCACTGATGTTTATCGTCTGATTTGTCTGAGAAAGCGATATTTCTGACAGACTTTAAAAACCGCTGTAATCTGCTGTGTGTAGCGCGTGTCGTTGATTCGTCACCGCCGGTGTTGTGACCGTTTGCCTTTCAGAGACTCACAGAGGCATTGCTGGGATGAAATGTTTTTTCTGCATGAGTGAAGACAGTAGCGCTCCTTTGATGTTCAAGTCATTTTATTTACATCGGTCTCACCTTGTCCTTTGCTGGTTTACACAAATGGCCCCGATTACTTACGCTGTACTCGCGCTCCAGGTGAACAACTCTGCGCTCGGTGTGCGGAGCAGGAAAACTGATCACCACCAAGACCTGTCGCTCCCTATAGGAACCTCAACTTTGATTCAAGACAGGCTTGAGACCCAAAATATCTGTTTAAATGTTCTCGTGAGCGTTCCCAGCGCTCCCTGCTGGTAGGACGTTTCAAATAACACAAAATTTGATTAGATTAGATTAGATTAGATTAGTGCAAAATAATCCGCATATGGAAAATACAAAACAACAGAAACGGCTCCTGCACAACGACCACCGATTGTTTCTGACACGTGAAAGAACAGATTACACACGGAGACGTTGCGTTACTGTGCAACACATTTCACCTTTTGCAATAAGTCCATTTATATCAGTTTAAACGTTGATATCACGCTAATAACCAGAGATTGGGGGATTAATTGATTCAGTGCTGTATGGCAGTTCTTTGATATGGCAATTCATGTCACACTACATTGAATCCAAAATGTATAAATTTTTATTCATTTGTTTTTTTTTTTAAAGAATCCATTTAAAATTAATATATCATGTCATTGGAGGCGGTAAAATGGTGCCATTCCTCTATAATCCCACAGGTGGTGCTCTAAATTATTCACACATTGGTAGGTGGCACAGCGTCCCATGTGGGAGGAGAAAATTATTCATTAGATTTTTAAAATAATTTTAAACAAATCTTTGAAAATCTCGACTATCTAATGGGGATATTTATAAAATTGTGACACTTATAGAATCGCAATATAAATCGAATTTGCACTGAGGTATCGCCATCCCACCTCCAGGGTCAAGGGTTCGATTCCCGCCTGGAGTTTGTATGTTCTCCCCGTGCTTGGTGGGTTTCCTCCAGGTACCCCGGTTTCCTCCCACAGTCCAAAGATATGTAGATTAGGTTAATTGGTGTTCCCAAATTGGCCGTAGTGTGAATAAGTGTGTGCCCTGCAATGTACCCCGCCTCCGGGGATAGGCTCCAGGTCCCCCATGACCCTGAATACAGGATAAAGCGGTATAGAAGATGAGTGAGAGTGAGAGTGAGTGTGAGTGTGTGTGTGTGTGTGTGTGTGTGCCCTGCGATGGCCAGTCCAGGATGAACCCCGCCTCATGCCTGAAGTCCCCTGAGATTCTCATGACCCTGGACAGCTGTATGGATTATGGACATTAATTGGTGTTGACCCAGCGCTCATATATGACCTTCAGATGGAGTTTTGTAAATAAGACACATTTCAGTTTCAGGTCTCTTTACTTAAAATATTACATTTAGTTTGAAGACATTTGAAGAACTTCTGTCTGTGAAGTCTTCTTCCATGTCGCCATGATCCTCAATTCGACAGTTACTACAATGTCTCCTGCCTTGAAGGTTCTCTGTTATTCCATTTTTGTCGTCCTTGTAACAAGGGTAAGTACTCTCATGTTTTCAAAAGAAAAAAGAACAAGAAAAAAAGATCTGTCAAATATTGGACTTGTTTCCTTTTTCTTTTTACATACAGATGATTTTTGTTGAAGTGACGAGGGGTGAGGGCTGTTTTCCCTTTGAACAAGAGGAGGTGATTTGGTATAAGTGCTGCCAAGTCTTTAGGTTCTTCAGGCACTGTGGAGATCGCACTATCATTGAAAATGGCTTCTACTTCACATACCACTGTCTGTAGTCCTCCATCGTACAGGGTCTGCTGAGTTTGGAGTATCTTTTTGATCCTAGGTTCTCAATCACCACCAAAATGGGAACCTGTTCAAGGTTTAAAACTCTTTGTCTGATCCTGCTCTTTGTATCTGATTACGGTACAATGCACTAAGAGCTTCTCTAAGAAATTCTCTTTCAGCTCCGGTGAGATCTGTGCCATCTCCTGAACGTATAAGTCAGACATGTGCATCCTCTTTTGCGGATAAACCTGTAATCATCTGTGTCTAAAGAATGAGAAACTTCTCGATGCGCAGCTTTTCTTGTGAGGATGACTCCGTAACGGTCTGATATGGTCCAGTGTTGGAGGATGAACGGAGGGGAATCAGAGTCGGTGTAAAAATTTCGGATGATCTTTCATACGGACGAAGTGACGTCTATGATCCAGTGATTGAAGGAATGCGAGTTATTCAGCTGAGCTCCAGTTCTCTCATGTACGTGGAGAAGGTTAATCCTTGAAACATGAAGCTACAATAACTGTTTTGTCTTCCAGCACAGGAGCTTTGTTTAGCGGTCCTCCAACCTTCAGAAGGTTTCCGAGGTGCAGTTTGTAGATATCGTTTTCTTTTGTTGTGACGGATTCGCTGTGGAATCGTTCCCACTGGCCATATCGAATGATAAACATCTCAGCTTCCTGAAGATCATCTAGAGACACATTCTGTCCTTTCAGGTGGTCTCTTCCAGTTTGTGACTCCTCATTTAAATCTGCTTTAACAAGTTCCTTGGGTTGATTTGCACCAGGTCCTGCGTGTCGTGGAGGTGAACAGTTTTTGACTTAATGTTATGACTATTTGCCTTTCAAAGACTCACAGAGGCACTGCTGGCATGAAATTGTTTTTACGCATGAGTGAAGCCGGTAGAGCTCCTTCAGCAGTCATTTTATTTACACCGGTTTCACCTTGCTCTTTAACGGTTCACACAAATGTTCAACATCTTACAAGGTTATTTCATACAAGTAACTTTCAACGTCTCTATTTAATTCATTTCACTTTTCCCATGAGATGGTCAACAAAAAACTGTCACCTACATGACCAGCAGGACCTGGTGCAAATCGACCCAGGTGTTCTAACACGCGTGGGTTTTACCAGCGCTCCCTGCTGGTTGGAGGTATAAAATAACACAAAATGTTTAAAAACTCAAAACAGAAACAGCTCCAACATCTCGCACAAAGTGATGAGCTTTTTTCTTCCTGCGCCGCACCAGTGCAGTAACAGTACAAGAAGAAGCGATGTTCTTGTATTAGTGAAAGATGATTGTGGTTTCTATTTTCTGCAAGAACTGCAATATGGTTTTAACAAGTTCATCAGCTGTAGAGAATTTAACATTTTAACTTTTAGCTGATTTTAAACGTGGAAAATCGACTCTGATTTGTAAACTGACCCCAACAACAGGATAAGCAGCTGTATCGCAACCTACGCTTCGTCATTACACTGATAATATCCAAAACACCTCGCTTCTCTTATACTGTATATATCACGTGGACTTTTCTTCTAAGCCAGGAGTGTCTAATCTTCTCCAGAAAGTCAGTGTGTGTGTGTGTGTGGCAGAAGCCACACCTGATTCCACCTGTTTAATTAGTCGTTTTTGGCTTCCACTGGACAATCAGGTGTGGCTTCTGCTTGGTTGGAATGAAAACCTGCACACACGTGCGCACACACACACACACACACACACACACCGGTGCTTTCTGGAGAAGATTGGACCCCCCTGTTCTAAGTGCATGAAGTTGATTGTTGGCAGGTCACATGACCACAGAGTCTGTCGTCCGTACCTGCGCTAGGAGATTGATAAAATCCTTGAAACCTGAGCGCTGCTGTTCTGACACGTCCTTTTAAATATTTTATTGTTTGACTTTTTAAACGTGTTTTCCTTTGAGCTGGTGACGAAAGAAAAGACAGAACTCTTTCCTCCTTGAAGAAAAAGAGCACGAAACCTCTTTTCGCACAGGAGATAACATAATCGACGTTGACGTGTCGGTTCAGATGTGATGTTTATTACCTGGGGTTACTGCAGGTCACTTGACACCGGGTGAAATACAGCTTTGCAGACGATAAAAATGACCGATGCGACGCGTTCGGACTCGAATCCTAGAGATACGCTGGTAATAATTACGTTACACCCTCTACATGAAAAACTAATCCAGTCCGAATAGGGCTTTAAAATCAGTGACCACGCCTTTAAATCTTCACTTCAGAACCTTAATCACTTACGTACCAGTCTCACAGCGATCCTAAATAAACAAAATAAAGAAACAAGTTAGAGAAATGAAAGAATAAAGTTGCGTCAGCTCTTGCGGCACACAGCAGCTAATTTAAATACGATAATGAAGGCCTTCAGGGTGGCACTACACTCACGTCTCAATAATACTAAACGCTTTATAGGTATTTAACGCACTCCCAGTAAACAAATAAAGCAGAATTATTCAACTAGAATTTGTGAAAGGCCAGTTAGGTTTTTAAAAAAATACAAATAAAAAGGTGACTGAATGGTGACAACAGTGAAAAGGCTTTTAGTAAGAAAGCTAAGCCCTATTCATACTGGATTAGGTTTAAGCTTGGCTAATGTAATTACAAGTGCTGTGTGTGTGTGTGTGTGTGTGTGTGTAAGACTTTAGTCCTGTCCGTTTAACAGGACGTGTTAGAGTAGCAGCTTTTCTGTGAGATTTAGACCACTTATTGAGTTAAGTGAGCGCTAAGGCTGAAAATAGAATCAAAACTAGACGTACTTCACTATTTATTTATTATCTACGACACACACATTTCACTACATGTTCACTGATTTCACTCGTCCCTATTGGCTCCTGACTTGGTGTTTCATTTAGTTGTTACATGTTTGCGCTAGAATGAGTATGATTTTGCAGGGAGAAACGGTGATGAGTTCATTTTCTGACTTGATTGAGTTGATCGTCTGAGTTGAGTGTTGGTGGTGAGCATGTAAATTGATAAGTTGACGTGGTCTGCCTGATTTGGGCATGTGAATTGATCATCTGAGTTAAGTGCCATGGGTATGATTTAACAGGGAGAAACGTCACCCTTCTATAAGCTTCAATTGTCTGTTTCCATAGTAAACCAGGAAAAAAGCTACATCATTCTCAGAAAACTCTGACTTCTTTAGCTCTCTCAGTGTAGCTAGACTCGATGCTCTGCCTTCATTTACATCAATTTACCTGCAATTCGGCCAAAAAATAGCATTGGTGCTAAAAAAGTGTCTCAGCTAGGTATAGTGTCTGTAAATTTTTTCATTCAAATCTTTCAATGATCTTAATCGTGACTGAGATGAAACTCAGCCAATTAAGATTTCATATGACATGACATAAAGCTGAACAAATGTATTATGCTAAAATGCAAAATTTGTTAAGATATTACAACATGAATTTGACATGGTTACGGACACTACAGATTTAGTTGGGGGGCAAAAATCCCAATTTTTTTACAGAATGCTTTAATTTAAGCAACTATTTGTACTGGAAAGCTTACACCAATTTTATCAAGAAGAAATCTGAACAGTTTGCATTTTAAATGAAATTATTGTTTGGAGTAAGACAGTATAACGAATAATGAAAAATGGCCGTTTTTGGGGCAGATATAAAACCATCTCTCTAAAACGACTGAAGTTAGAAACTTGACATTTTTAGAGAAGTATTCCATGTTGAATAAACTTCAAAAGTAGTAGAAGTTCTTTAGCACACACATTTTAAATATTATATGTAAACCATAAAAATTAAATAATATAAATCAGCACCAATACTGAGTTTTGTCTGAATGAATAAAACTGAAAATGGAAGATGAAACACTTTGCTGGATTCTCATCCAGACCACGGAACGCTGAAGTAAGGGACTGGAAAGCCGCCTTAAGATGGAGATAAGGAGGTCAATGATGGTGTGTTTAACACCTTACTGAGTGTGTGTGGGAAGGGCGAGAGAGAGAGAGAGAGAGAGAGAGAGAGAGAGAGATTGTCTTAAAATAAACACCTGTGTCAGGCTGAAACACACACTCTCTCTCTATCACACACACACACACTGTATCCCTTCATATTTCTCCAGAGGAAGAACCTTTTTCAGAACTAAGCCTGTTGAAAAGAAAATGTCAGAAAATGTGTTTGGCCAACGTGACTGCGCCTTGGAAGGAAAAAAAACACACAGCAAATCCCTCTTCATTAACCTCTGCAGTGTGATCACGGCGCCCCCTGCTGGACAGGAACACTACTGAGCCCCATTCAGCACCAAAACTTGCGATTGAGAATGTGGACCTGTCGTTTCTTTTAATAAACCTCTACTTCACACCACGTTTTGGGGCAATTTTGTGTAAAATGGACATTTGTGAATGTTTCCAACCAAGTGTGTGTGAGTGAAGTCCTTCAGACTGAAAACTTTATCATATCTATCACAGGGGTGTTTTGTAGCGATTTTGGGATATTTTTATTATTTATTATTATTATTATTATTATTATTTAGCGTTACCTCAGCTTAGCTAGAGGGCTAAAAAATAAAACCACTGAGGGAGAAAGATACCGATACACGGTGATCCATAGGAATAACACACACACACACACCTCAACAGGTACAAACACCGAACCGAGGGCTGTGGAAATGTCGCGATTTGAGAGAAAATCCTGTCAGAAACGAGCCGCGATATTTCAAATGTGTGTGTATATATATGTATGTATACATGCGTGCACGCGTGCGCGTGTGTGTGTGTGGTATTCCCCTCACGCGCCGCGGTGTCTATGTAGGGCGCTCGCGCAGCAGGTGTTGCGCATCAACGCTCTGACCAAAATTGTAAATTGTACGGCGGAAACAAATTAACGCTAATTCACGCGCTCGAGTTAATTAAACAAAATGTAAATATGTAGGTGTAGTGGGTGTGTGTGTGTGTGTGTGTAATTGGCGAACAACGATACCGCGTACATTTCTGTCAGGAAATAAGTGGAGTAAAAAAATAAAGAATTCGAGATAAAGCCGGACTTACCCGATGTCTCCTCTACACACTCCCGGCATTCTAACAGCGGATGGTGGCGCGGCCCATGGCGTCTCTCTGATGTCTTTTTCCCTCTTAAATCCGTTAAGTTGGGGAGTGGAGACGGCGTGAATCCGCCGGTGCCCTTGTGTTTACCTTCATCATCTCTAAAGTGTGTGTGTGTGTGTGTGTGTGGGAGGAACAAACGAATTTTTAGTCTTCTTGTTTTAGCACGCAGAAAGTACACAAAGAGAATCCGGTGGAATGTATTTATTTATTTATTTTTATTTCTCTGTATCTGGGAGTCTGGCGCGCGCGGTTCCGCAGTGGAGCCGGTGGAACAGGTCCGCGCGCTGCCCGTGCCCGCGCTCCTACCGCCGGTATTCCATCAATATCGCATCTCTCTCTCACTCTCTCTCTCTCTCTCTCTTTGTGTATCTGGAGTGGCGAACACACACTCACACACACACGCGCGCGCGCGCGCAAACAAGCGAGCGCACGGACGCAGCGGCGGCGGTTCGGCGCGTGAGGAGGAGGAGGAGGCGGCTCGGGAGCAGCGCGAGACGCCCAGACGCGCGGACACGCCGCCGCTCACGCGACACACACACACTCCGGTGCTCGGTGACGGTCTCGAGCGCGTCCACGCGCCGGGACGCAGTGCCTCCCACGCGCAGCCCTCACACCAGCGCGTGCAGCCCACGGTTACCGGGATAATGCATCACACATCAAATAAACCCGAGCTCGCAGAGGGGTGTGTGTGTGTGTGTGTGTGTGTGTGTCCTAAACACACTGCCCCGGTGGGGTTTAACCCGTTTCCTTAAAACCCCCCTCGAGCGCTCCCGGTGTACACCTTCACCCGCTTTAACTTTCCCGCCCAATCAGTCAGTCAGCGGCACGAGACCTGATGCGCTCGTTCTCTCTCTCTCTCGCTCAAATCTCCCCTACTCTGTCATTGCGTATACTCTTTGTCTCTCTCTCTCTCTCTCTCTCTCTCTCTCTCTTGCTCACTACTTTTCATTTTCTCTCACTGCCTCCACTCTCTCTCTCTCTCTCTCTCTCTCTCTCTGTTTCTGTCTCTTGTCCAATGTACTCATCTTTTTCGATCACATCCTCTACTTCTCTCGTTCCTATTTTCTTTGTCTGTTTCTCTAATTCTCTCTTGTCCACTTTCTCTCTCATCTCTCTCTCTCATTTAATACATATCTTTTTCTTTCACTGTCTCTCCCTCACTCTTTCACTCTCTCTGATCATCTAAGTCAAACATCTGGTTTGCTCGTCTGAGCCAAATATTTGATCTGTTCGTCTGAATCGATCATCTGAATCAAACGTCTGATCTGATCGTCTGAATAGAGCATCAGAGTCAGTTGTTAGAGTCAAACTGATTTGATCATCCGAGTCAAACATCTGAGTTAATCATCGTTGAGTCAAACTGCTTTGATTGTCTGGAATAAATATTTTGTATACAGTACATCAGATCTGATTGATCGTCTGATCTGATTGTCTGAGTTGATCATCAGTTGATTTGAGCCCCTGGATTGAGTGTCTGCAGTCAGACGCCATGCTCACTCAGTACAGCTGCAGATACATTAATGAACATAATGGAAACAAAGAAAACATCTATATTGTTCACACTTCCTGTGTGTGTGTGTGTGTGTGTGTGTGTGTGTGTGTGTGTGTGTGTGTGTGTGTGAGTGTGAGTGTGATTGATCTAATCTAATTAATCAGAACCTTTAATCAAAGCCGTTTTCTTTAATCGCAGGTCTTTTGTTAGAGGATGTTCATCATATGCTCAGATTTAAATGATCTTAAAAATATGAAAAAAGAGAAATAACATCTGGAGCACACACACCCAGCTGTTTCAATGTTTATGAGCGGGTCCTTTAGGGATAATTTAAAATATTTATGACATTTTTCTTTTTTTATACAAAACTGCTTTTCACAGTCCATGATCTTTACTAAGACATTTGTATGTGTTTTATTAAGATGTTCATATCTAATCACACACACACACACACACCTACACACAGAGTGGTTTCTGAGAGCAAAATAAATCCCGATGCAAATATATTATGCGCTTGGCTTGTCATTTCATGGCTTCCATCTGTTCAGTGTCTCGTCTCTGGATCAGCTTAAACCCTGAAATCATACGCTCAGGACTTTCACGTGTTTAATCAGATGCCGTGTAAACGATCAGGTCTTCAGGAAGAGAAACTTCCTGTCTGCAGTTAGGGTGTACACTATGCTGTTTTAGAAAAATAATCAGCAAGTGTGTGATGTGAGGCAGCCTGACAAGGCGCTGAGGTCCTAATACCACACTGAGGTTGATTATTTTTCCATAAAAGCACACCTTAAAGTGTCGTAAAACTTATTGTTTTCACTTATGCTGCAGTAGTTATGGTCTCTCTAGATGTTTATAAGTTAAGTCCATAAAGATAAGAAATTAGGTTATTAAAGTTTAGGGCGGTTTTTTTTGTTGTTTATTTAGTTTAATTATCTATTTTTTGTTTGACTTTCAAGGTACACATGAAAGGTACACATGAAAGTTTTAAAAAGACTTTAAGAGGAACACCTGGCCCATGTATAGAGTGAGACGGTTGTTCTTCTGAGCAAATCTCAGACCAGTATAAAGACATCTTTAGGAGGCCCAGGGCTCGAGCAGCTCATTACGCCCCTTATGTTTTACTTTAACATGAGCGATAATTCTGTTAATGGTAGAAAGGGACAAGCTATTTGTCTCTGAGAAAGTCCACGCTCAGACTGACCAACGATTCCTCTAATTAACAAAGCAAACATTTATTTGCAATTATCACATCTAGGCTTAAAGACTGAACTAACAGTAGGAATACTAACACCGCATATTTTAGTTTAAATAAATATAAAAATAAGGGTATGTTTATTTTTTGCACTTCTGAAGAGTGGATCTGTGGAACAGTGGGTTAGTGCAATAATGTAAATTTGTTCAGCAGGAGGAAATGAGACCAGGAGAAAAAGAGCCAAAGGGGTGTACAAGATGTTCCAATAATTATAGTGGTGAGGAATTACAGATTGAAATCAGACCATTAGCTGGGATCTAATACAGCTCTGATAAGATCCTGAGTAGAGAAGAGTTCACCTCTGTATAACCAGGTAACATCTGCTGCTGAAATAAATCCAAAGGTGATGTTGATGCAGAGGACGTTCCTCGTGCCGGGTTACACAAGAGCTCACGCCTTTGAGGGAGACAGGATGAGGCAGGTTTTCTCCTGAAAGAACTCAAAGATGATTTATTTCCAACAACAGCATATCCACTCGACAGGTTATCTGTTATCAGGTCATGTCACCTTGTTCTCACGGATAAAAGAAACTCGTCCTGTTAAAGAGAAATCCTGTCAGTAAAAAACGTTTAATTTAATTCGGGATTAAAAGTTAAGTTTGCTGCACTTGCACTACTGGCAGTATGAATTCTTTCAGTTCCACCGCAGCTCACACCCGCGTGCTTTAGAGTTTCTAGACAAAAACGAAAAGGCAATTACGGGCGAATAGCAGAAACACCTCTCTGTGGTGATGGAAGTTCCAGCAGTTAAGCTGCCAGCTTTGAATGCAGCCTCTGCTCGCTCATGAAAGGCATGTGAAGATCTCAGTGCACCTCGCTGTAATACTCAGGCACGTAGGCAGTGATGGACAGAACTATACTACATACTATAAACATCTTACACTTTGAACAGATCATTACACACGTCCCTGCGCGGCCAGTGTCGACTCCGCTCGGCCTGGCGTGAATCTGCCTCCAGATGTCCTTCATCTGCCCTTAAAGTTTGGATCGTATCAGGTCTGACATCATGTGTGTAAAAATAGAAAGAGTGAATATGACTGTCGTCTGTGTGAATGAAAGCGTCCTGAGAAATGCACAGATTCATGAGAGGAAACATTTTACTTATTTGTTAAATTGTTAAAAATCTAATGAAATCTTACTTGTAGTTTGACCGAGCTATTCATTAGATATGATCCCGAGACCCCCAGAAATCTCCAAACAAACAAAGCATAACGTTGCAGCATCTGTGTAGTAAAGGTGCGATGAGTGTTTTGTTTTACTTCTTACTTTTAGAAATAACCTGGAAGAATGATTTTAAAGCATGTTCAAGCAGGTGTTTACAAAACCTGGTTTACCAGTGCAGAAGACTATGGACACGCCCACAATGCAACTTCTAGAGACAGATCAACATGACTGAAATCAGCAAATGCCCAGCGCAGGCAGACAAGACCTGGGGTCCGTTCTTCGTACGTCGCTAACTCGGTTAGCCGGATTTGATTGTTGTGGATTTGTCCTGATCTTGTATTGTTTCGTTCTTCGATGCTCATCTCGCATTTGCTGTCATAGCAACATGTCCGTAAGCTTGAACCTGCTCGGGAGCAGGTTTATTTCATGTAAACAGGATTAAGGCTGCGCTGCTGCCGGGTTATGATTGGTTGAAATGGTGAGGTCACATCTGATTGGTTCAAGAGCACGACTGACGCGGACTGACTCACGTGGGGAAAGAAAAGTATCTTGCATATATATATATATACACATAATCACTATCAAATATTATATTAGAACATAAATTCATAAGTTTATTATTATCAAATGATATTACTATTATAATAAACTCTAGGCACGAGACAGCCATCAAGGCCATTAATACAAATTCTTGTATAATGTTTATTTTGTAACACATGTATTTTTCAGGGGTTTGTCATGAATATGCAAATAAATTTTTATATATAATAAAAATAAATCTTTTTTATAATGAAAAATTGGACGAAACTAATTTTATTATAAAATAAACAATATAAAAGTATACATGTTTTTGAAAAAAATATTAATATTTCTATTTTTCCATATACAACATATTTATTTTCATATTGCTTATTTTATTTTATTGTCTCATGTAATTTGTAAACCATATGCGCAAGGAATGCTCATATTATGTTCTAATATAATATTTGATAGCAATTATGTGTGTGTGGTGGGGGGTTGGGGGGGGGAATCCATGGCAGGGGGGCATTTCAGCGCATAACACGTGGGGGGCATTTCAGCGTATAACGGGTGTTACAAAAAAGAAATTGAGCTCGCTCTTTTGTCATTTCGTCCACCAATCAAAGGGCTTGTGATCAGTGTTTCTACTGTCTATGCATATCGCCTTTTAAACCAACACACGAACGTGCAATTATCCTAGACAACTCAATCCAGTCATACTAATCATCAACAACAGGTGGCTCGAAGAACCAACTTAGCCGGACCGTAATTAGCACGATGATCTCATCTTAGATGTGTCAATTCATCTCGGATGTGTCAAGCGACGTACGAAGAACGGACCCCTGGGCTGGGACAAGAATGTCAACACTCCAAGTCAAGGGTTTTGTGATTTAGGAGTGGGAGTTTAGCTTTATTTAAATGGTTGGAAATTTACCTAAATTCCACCTACTTGACCAATAAATCAAGGTCTAGGGGCGGGGTCTTGTGCCCTAGGGGTAGGGATTTGTTGAAATGATTGGGAATAAAACTGAATTCCACCTTCTTGACCATTTGTCCAATAAATGAAGCTCTGGGGTGGAGCTTTGTGTTTGGGAGCAGAACATTGTGGTTTAGGGGTGGAGCTTTGTTGATACATGTGAGAATTTATTAAAATTCTACCCAATTGGCCACTTCATCAACAAGCCAATCTCTAGGGAAAGTTCTTTGTACTATAGGGGCGGAGATCTGTTTAAAAAGAATGTACCTGAATTCCACCTACTTGACCACCTGACCAATAAGTTTTCAGCTCCAGGGGTGGAGCTTTGTGTCTGGGAGCAGAGCGTTGTGGTTCAGGGGAGGGGAATGTGGAAATGTACCTAAACTCCACCTTCTTGGCCACTTGATCAACAAGCCAATCTCTAGGGCTAGTACTTTGTGCCCCTTGAGTGCATGGCTTTGTTATTTAGGGGCGGAGCTTTGTTTATACAGTTTACACACAAAATATACCTGAATTCCACCTACGTGACCAATAGAGACCTAATGTTGACTAATCTGCTCCTTTAAAGCACATGTTGCAAGAGTGTGTATTAAAAATCACAAACCTAGCAGACTAATTTACGAGCGAAATAAACTTCCTGTCAGGTTGTGCTACGTTACATAACTTTAATGGGAGCAGTTATGAAAATCCTGGCTGTACAGTCTTTTTTCCAAGCCTTCACTGAGCGCTTATCAAATTGCCTTTTCTCAGAAGGACACATGCAATGCTGCCTTCAAATTTGACCAAGATAAGGTGCGTTAGGAGATAGCTGACCTTGAGCTCCCGTCCAAATTGGAAAGTCTTTATCTCCGGGGAACACAAACGCCGCCTTTAAATGATTCCTCCTCCTCCTCCTCTTCCTCTTCCTCCTCCAAATGTGGCGTTCCCAAATAAAGAGTGAGAGGAGAGATATTCTGAAGTGGTAGCATTTTATATCAGCGACTTCCTGAGGAAGTGTGTCGGCCCGAAGACGATATGAATGAAGCGGCCCGTTTTAAAGACCCTGTCAAGGTGAAAAATCAAAAGACGATAAAGCAATGTTAAAAAAAAAAACAGTTTATACGTTATTGTCTTATATGTGGAGAGAGAAAGAGACATGACATTTTGTAAGTAGTTTGTGTTTAGCTAACACTCTTGTTGGCTAAAAAAAGCAAATAAAACGCATGGCATGTCATAAATTAGTGCCGATCTCTTCAATCGCGAGTTCATCACATGACCTCAGATCAGTGGTTCTCAAACTTTTTCTGTCATTCCCCACTTAAGGGGGTGAGCGGATTTTCAAGCCCCACTTGTCAAGAAAATAATAACAAAAACGGCCAAGTTTACTGTTTATTGAAATATCAATTTCTAAACCAATAAGATCAAACAACACCAAGTTCAAAACAGATAA
>JAQQZT010000010.1:21347348-21358506 GCA_030068275.1 Clarias platycephalus
TTTTTCTATGATGGCGCTGTAGGTGGCTGCCGTCGCGACTCTGTGGTCGCAAAAAGCATTTCACTGCATTTTCATACCGTATGACTGTGTATGTGACAAATAAACTTTGAATTTGAATTTGAAAAAAAGGCAAAAGTGAAAGGTGCAAACAAAAAATAAAATCGTACAAATTGTTAATGTATGCATATAATAAAACTGTAAAGTGGGCGTGTCTGTACGTTGAAGATACGTGGGATGAGTTATCTCACATCAAGATGTTGGGATTTTTGTGTTTGTTTGTCTGTTTGTTTGTGCACGCATCACGTAAAAACTACTAAAGGAAATTTAATGGGGTTTTCATAGGTGTATTTGGCTGAGCTTGAGGTAACATATAAGCTTTGTTTCATGAAGTCTGGAAAATGGTACCGGAGCATTACAGCTAGAACATCCAGACTCCGGGACAGTCTGTATCCGCAGGCCATCAGGCTGATAAACAGTTGTCACCCCCTCCACTTCCACCGATGTAACATGCCTAAGGCGACCCCTCCTGCTCAAATGTACCCTGAACTTTACAGTGGACTGTCTTGCACAACTCCATGTTATCTGGGTTAGGAAACTGCAACACTTTACATATCATACATTACATCATTTTGTCATTTTAATTGTTTACTTGTGTACTAGGAAACGGTTGGTAAACCGTATTACGGGTTCTTTATACTGTACATTTAAAATTCTATTCTACTCTTTTTTTCTTATTTATATTTATCTCTTACTGTAATTGTTTTATTCACTGCCCTTCTACCTCCTTGCTCTCGAGAGGCTAAGACAAAATAAGAATTTCATTGTACCTAGGTATATATGACAAAATCTTGAATCACAATCAGCCCACGGGAAGAGAAACGTGAAAAAGCCGTATAATTTAGACGCCTATAAAAACGAGAAACAAATGATCCGAAAGCAGGGGGCTACCAGATCCCCAGAGTTTGCCATTGAAGATGTGTGTGTGTGTGTTAGTTATTTTATTCCTGTACTTAATTATATGTTGTGTTTTGCTTTAAAGGTGTGTGTGTGTGTGTGTGTGTGTGTGTGTGTGTGTGTGTGTGTGTGTGTGTGTAGTATTGTATTTCTGCCTGTAGTTATATGTTGTGCTGTATATCGAAGGTGTGTGTGTGTCTTTATGTAACACACTGAGGCCTGTTTGATAACAAAAGTGGTGACACACTGAAAAGTGGGTTTCCATGGAGACAGCAATTTCCCACATCCTTTTTTTATATATTTAATTTTTTGTGCCAAAACGAGCCAGGCTCTCTCTCTCTCTCTCTCTCTCTCTCTTTCATTCATTAGTCACTTCACTCACTCATTCATTTCTAGATGGTCATTGAGTTGTACTCATCTTTAATTACCTGATCTGACTACTAATTACCTGTACATATATCCAGTAGTATGTGTGTGTGTGTGTGTGTGTGTGTGTGTGTGTGTGTGTGTGGGTGGGTTGGTGGGTGGCAGCCCTCTTCTTCAAAGGAAATTCAATTCAACTCCAAATTTATTTATTTTTTTTTTTTTTTTTTTGTGTGTGTGTGTGTGTGTGTGTGTGTGTGTGTGTGTGTGTGTGTGTGTGTGTGTGTTTTAATCATGAATAAATAGGGGAGTTCCTTGAATTATTTTTATTCAGCCTTTGATTGTTTCTGTTTGTATCTGGATCAGTATGAAACTGCAAGGAATGAAAAAGACACACACACACACACACACACACACACAAGTCTTCTTTAGTTGGGTTTCGTCACCGTGGCGACCCACTTTCATAGATGATGGCAGGAAATTTTCCAACAGCCAGATCTGATGTCACTGATGTGTAATATCAGGCTCGCTGGATTAAAAGTAGAGAAGATGCGCCGCCATCGCCGCCTGACGTTACCCATTTACAGCAAGACGGTTTAAGCTTCAGATTATTTATAACTCTTCTAATGCTTGTTCTTTTACACAAAAAGTAGGTGCCCTTGTTTTAAAATACATGTAGTGTATTTTAAGCAATGTATCACTTTATTTCTAACAAGATCATGTAAAGTACAGTAGCACCAGCACAAAACCACCATCTGTATTCAGATTTAACTCCATAGCTGGGTGTGTCTTAAATCATCCAGAACAATAAAAAACAATGCATCACACAAATCCACTAATCCACTAATACTAACACTTTGATTTCAGTGATTAGAATTTAATAGTTTATACTCACAATGTTTATCAATTTATAGTTACAGTTCATGTTTAGATAAGCCTTAAGTTACATTAAAAACATGGTGTAAACACCTCCTGACACTGGAGACTCCTTCCATAAATGTTAGCTAAATGTATTCAGAGCAACAACTTTTTCAATTAAGCATTATGTCTTTAAATTCATTCGGTTTAATCCACCATGTTGCTATGGAAACCAGCATGTTAAGTTTATACATTCTTTAAAAATGTTTCATCTTAACCTGCGCATACCTAAAGTATGTCACATTTTGTTTTAGCGCCCCGCCCATAAATCCATGCTTTCATATTTAGTATTGAGAGTTTTTTTTATTATTTGGTGTTGTATTATACATTTTAAATATGCCTATGTAATTAAAGGTTGACTTGCAGACTGATGGATAACATTAAATCCCCGTGTCAGAATGTGCTACCAGTGTTAAAGTGAATTATATTCTGATAACGTTAAAAACAACATGACAGAAAGTGCTACTGGTATGTCAGGAAATGTTACTGTACCTCTAATAAAACCTTAGTATATATGTGCAGTGCTACAACTGTTTAATTCGATAGGTAGGAGATATTGAGAAACTATGACAGACTGAAATAACTATAAAGTTTTGCTACTGGTAGGAAACTCTGGCAGGGAAAGATTAAGAAATTAATCTTTGTATTACAGCAGCAAAGGAAAATGTGCAAATACAAAGTAGAGACATACAGTAGTACAAATATATACAGTACAGTGTATAAATACAAAAGAAAACAAACAATACTCTAGTTACACTTTCAAAATGTAAGAACTAAATGACAGAACATCAGCACTAGTTTCAGTAACCAGGCTGCACTAGAAAGATGAACGAACAAACAAACAACAGCTCTAAACTAATGTTAGTCAGCGTGGTTTTTGTTGCATCCATGTCTTGCAGCATAATGTTCAGGATATAATAGGATATAATTTTTTTAGACTGTTACATGTACTGTATAGATACAATACAAAACCCGACATCATAAACCACGTCAGCCATTTTTGCATTTTTCAGTTGTGACCCTGTAACTGATAAAACCTCAGGCAGGAAAGTGCCGTAGGCTTGTACTGCAGAAGTGAGTCATTGTTGGAATCATCATTGTACATCTGGATTCAATGGTCTTTATTCCATTCTTCCTTTTGAAATACTTCAATCTCCTTCAAACTCTCGAGGGAGTGCGTGCGCTCTCTCGGCTTTGAGTCTTTTTACGTTTTTCCTCCTCAGGGATTTCAGGTCCGAACCTTGACTGAGCTCTGAGACTTTGATCTTCCTTTTCTTTTATACGGTAAAATCCCTCTTTAGCTTTTTGACTTTTTGACGTGACGAAATATCTCAATATTCCTCAGCGTTAGTGCTTATCTCATGTATCTTCATTCGAGACGGAGAGAGAGCAGGATGCTAACAACGGACGAACGTCATCTTCAATAAATTAAAGGTCAAAATCTTAAATTTGGTCCATTTCCACCTTAGGGTCACGGTGGATCCTGGGAGATCCGGGCAGGATCTGGGAATACACACGACGCAGTGAGACACATGTCCACACCTAGGGGTAATTACACGTAAACAATCCACTGACAGGAGGTTGGAGGAAACCAAAGATGTTTTAGGAAACTCACTGACACATGAAGAAGATGTGAAACTCCACACCTGAGCTCAGGTGTTTTAAACACTACCAAACAAATAAAAAATGTTCCGGTTTGGTTATTTATGGTCAATATTATGTGTTTACGCATCAACATTCACGATTACGTTCATGGAAAATCATCACAAGACCAGTGTGTGTGTGTGTGAGTGTGTGTGTGTGTGTGTGTGTGTGTGTGTGAGACAAGTGTGTGTAAGCGCTACCACGTAATCCGATCCGACCTTGAGGCACTTGTGCAAAATCCAGCAGCTGCTTTGATCTGATGGGATAACAGACCGTTTAAAGCGTAATAGTCAGTGTTGCAGACTATATGTGAGAATCTCTGATGGTAAAATACTGCTGTGATGTGAGCCTGAAGACTAATAGCAGGCACGATGACTGAAATAAGATCTGAAACGCAATGTTCCTCACAGCTTTCAGGGGGGTTTTGCAGGCCAGCTGGTTTCTGAACATGTACGATGCTTTGGAGAGCTCTGTAGTCATACTGACCTCTAGTGGCGGTGCAAGACAATAACAAGTCCATGCCACTCGGATTCCTCCATGTTTCCTCCAAAACAAAAAGAAATAAAAAAGAGAAACGTTTTCTTTGTAGAAATTACTAATTTGTATACATCACACATACTTTTATGCAGGAACCGTGAGATCAGCGAATCATGGAAATGACACGTTCGGTAATTCATGACACACTTTCATCAATTTTTGATTGTTTAAAACATTATTTATTTCTCAGCATCAATAAATCCCAGTCTTGACAAAACTGTAAGGAATGAGGAGGAGGAGAGGAGGACTTCCCTTCTCTTCTTCTTCTTCTTCTTCACCTTCTTCTTTGTCGACTATAGCGTTACCTCGGCATACAAATTGTTCTGGAAGACGAGTTCTTAAGGCGAAAATCCGTGTTGCGGAACCTATAAAAAAAATTATTACACTCCAGCACCACATGTTACACAGACTGACTGCCGTACTATCCTCTTTTATAATAGATTAGGTTCTATGTGTCTAATCCTAGGACAGGTAATAACACACTCCTTTTCTTTACATTTCCAGCACACTGTGTTATCAGTGTGTCACTGATATCCCAATAATCTTGATGCACTTTTTCATTTCACTCATTATGATAGATTATGGTTTAGGTTTGTGTGTTATTTCTAAAATCATTAGATTAGATTAGATTAGATTAGATTAGATTAGATTGCATTACATTAGATGAAACTTTATTGTCATTGTGTAAATTATATGCACAAAACCAATTTAATAGTCTTATCATCTAACCAGATGAGGATGAGGGTGCGAGTGCGCCTGTACAGCGGTGAGAGTGATTAATGTGCAGAAAGTACAGTGGTAATGATATAAGGTATATACAGTAATCTGCAGAATTATTATACATTAGTGGAGTGATAAACATAAATTATGGATGGTGCAAAGAGGCATAGTGGATGAAGCGGTGATATATAGACTGAAAGTGACAGTGCAGTAGTGAATTCCATAGTAAGGGAAAAAGCTCTTATTCAGTCTGTGCTACTAGGGGCTGGATCTCATCCCTATACGCCGTCTCATCGTTACCTCAAGTTCAAGTTCAAGTAGGCTTTATTGTCACGTCAACCATATACAGTTAGTACAGAGTGAAACGAAACAGCGTTCCTCCAGGACCGAGGTGCTACATGCAACATAAATTACAACATAAATTAACAAAAACTAACTAGTTAACCCAGAGAGGAAGACTATCTATGTTTTTTTTTTTTAATACAGACAACATAAAGTGCACGTGCAAATGTGCAAACAAGAGCAACAAAGTGACAGTGCGACAAACACGACATAACATAACATGATACCTCTGACACCGTGCTGCCATCTCGCAACTCGATAACCCTGTTGATGATTTTGCAGAAGAAATGGGTTCAATTTCTTGAAGGGGAGAACTGGGAGAACTACTGATCTCATATAGTTAACCTATCACCTGCATTAATGTTTATTAAATTGTCTGGTTTTATTTTTCATTTTTCCTGATATTCTCGATTTTTGTTTTAATGTGGAAATTTCTGTAGTGGCCTTATTCCTAGTTAATTTTGTTACAGTATTAAATAAAAATCTAGGATTATTGTTGTTATTTTCTGTAAGAGTATATAAAAGTAGAGAGATACCCCTATGTTCCATGCTATTTGAAATACTGACAATTTAGTTTGATGCCATTTACGTTCCAATTCTCGAGCAGCCTCTGGTCATGGAGCTGCTTTATCTAAGGTACATGTGACTCCTTACAGAATGTTCTCGTCTGATCGAGTCAGATGGTGATCCAATCATAGTTGATAACTCTGGGAGATTACTGATAAACTTACTGATGACAAACTTTAATTGAGACAAGATAGTGATCTAAGATAACTTTGGACTATCGGCCAACACATGGTTGAGGTTAGTACAACAACTTGGCACAGGGTTTTATGCCAGGTGTCTTTCCTGACGCAACCCTCCCATGTATCCGGGCTTTGCATCCAGTGGCTGGGGTTTGTGCACTGGCTGGGAATTAAACCCAGGACTTCCACATGGCGCACGGGAAACCTACCACTGAGCCACCAACACCCCTTTTGGCAAAAACATGGTACTGGTGCTAAGACGTGTGAAAAAGTGACTTCTCAGACAGGATCACATAGCACCATTTTTCATAATACTTAATGTTTCTTATCTCCTGATGCATGCTTCATTTTTCATTTAATATTCATTTATGTTTTTATCAAATAAAAAGAAAGACATTTGCTAAATACAATTTGATGCCCTTTTATGTTATAGTGTCTGTAACTGTTTAGAATTAAAATCTTTCAATGATCTTAACTGTCATTCAGATGAAACTCGGCCGATTTAGATTCCACATGAAAAGACATAAAGCTGGAAAAGTGTATTATTCTAAAAAGCTAATTTGTTATGATACTGCAACATGAATTTGACATGGTTACGGACACTACAGATTTTACCAAAAACAGGTTAAGCAACAGCTTTTACAGGTCATATGCTTCTAGGAGCTTACATAATTAGTTTATCAATATTCATAAAGAAATATGAATAATTTGCATTTTAAATGATTATTGTTTGAAGTGAGACGGTATAACAGTTATACTATACGCCTATAACTGTTTCTGAGAGATGATTTAATATGTGCCCCAAACTGGCTGAAGTTAGCAATTTGAAATTTTTGCATAAACTTCAGAAGTAGCTTCTTTGGCACACACACACAAAATCAGCACCAACACTGTATTTTAGCTGCGTGGAATTGTAAATATATTTCATATACTTAATCTGAAGGATAATATTAAATCTAAAGTCCAGTATGGACATAAATGCTGTTCACAGAGGGTCTTCTGGATTCTCAAAATGCATATTAAAGTCTCCAGCAATTAAGAGAAACGACCAGTTTTAAGAGGAAATCCGCACATTCAGTGAGAAATGTATTTAATGTTGGTCTAGAAAACGTAGATTATAATTATAAATAACTGTCTCGGGGTGTTTCCTGTGTTTGTCTCTGTTTTCGACCTTTGTGCTCATGTTGACTTTTATGTTAAAACTTGTCCCAGTTCCCAGCGCACACATTCCCCCAGCCTCTTCTCTTAATCGCAATTATCTGTACCTCGTTAAGTCTGATTCAATTGCTTATGTACAGCCCCTGTGTCAGCTGCTCTTTACCCTTCATTGCTGTGTCCCCTGGTTGTTTTGTACGTGATGCTCATATTGTTATGCTTTAGGATTTCTCTTAGTTAATAAAGCTCAATGTCTGCGTTCCTCCGGTCCTGGTCTACCAGTTAGATGAGGCTGATGTATTTAGAAGCACATGCTCGCTCCTCGTTACTATATTTGACTCACGGTGTAGCTTTGACACATTATTTGCATTCCTGACCTTCGGCGTTGAGACGTCTTGCATTCCCCTGCACTGGTGGTGAACAGCACAAACATAACCCAGTCCTCCAGTGTAAATCCCAGCACGCTCCTCGGCGTCTTCACTTCTCCTGTGGTTCTGTGCAGCGTAGTGGTGTTCCCTTTTTACTGAGAGGAAAAAACACAGAGTGATAAGTCTTCTTTTAGACTTTAGCTCAGAGTGAAGATTATAGCTAATATTTGCTGAGATGTTTGCTAACTTGGATGTTTTGACCCCCTGATACACCTGGTCAGTTTATACAACATGAAAAGCAATAGATTTAGCTTCCTCGCAGATAATAGCTTAGCATAAGTGCTTAAGGTGATTAGCTACCGGGTCATGTTTTCAACAACACTGATCCATTTCACAAACTTCAGAGAGTTTTAACTTCACCCACAGGTTTATTTATCAGCTTCCACTCACCCAAAGACACACACATTCTAGAGTCAGTTTAATATATATATACAGTACACACACACACAAACTCACAAAATCACAACAGGTAATTTGGGAACGCCAGTCAGCCTAATCTGCATGTCTTTGCACTGCTGGATGAAACCACGGTACCCAGAGGAAACCCACCAAGCACGAGGAGAACATGCAAACTTCCTGCACACAGACCCTGAGGTGGGGATAAAACCCGAACCCTGGAGGTGCAAGGCGACGGTGCTAACCACTAAATCACTGTGCCGCCCAGTTTAATGATTATACTCTTTGATCTCATGTGCTGTTTGTGCCATGTTTTGCTCACATGTTTTTCCACCATCTACTTCCTGGTGTCCCTTTGCCATCTCCTGTCCCTTCACCGTCCAGTTAATTATTGTTTAAGGTTTAAGAAAATGTGTGAAGCAAAAATTTCACTTTGAACTCTGAGTTCATCGTACTGCGTTGAATTTGCATGAACCAAAAATATGTTCTTGTTCATTCTGGTGCGACCGGTTCACCATCTGTCCTGAGACAGTTATCTGAAATCAGTGCTGCAATTAAATTGTTACATGATATCAGGATTAAAACTCTTGAACCCAACCTGTGTGTGTGTGTGTGTGTGTGTGTGTGTGTGTGTGTGTGTGTGTGTGTGTGTGTGTGTGTGCGTGTGTGTGTGAACGATGTGCATGGTACTAAAGGCGAGCCCACGGCTAAGATCTGTCCATTTCATTTCGTAAGCTTGCTTTTCCTGACCTTTATTTTGAGGAAAACCTCTTGAGAAGGAAAAATCTGACACAACAAGACATGCAGCAAGAACACTAAAATGCTGCAGGTTGGGAGAGGGGATAAGTGCCTTGTGAAACCTTTTCCTGACTCACACTTTCACACTCGCACATATAGAAAGTGTCTCTTGTGTAAGTGCCAGTACTTAATATTGAATGAAAATGTCAGCTATGAACGAAAAGCGACGATGAACAAGCAGATAATGCGTGATTCTCATCTGTGTGTGATTACCTCCAACCTATTTGTGTTCTTTCACTGTTTATGTGAGCCAGACGGAGAGAGACAGTGCTGACACGAACACAACACACTCATCTCCAACTTGGACTTGAGTGGTTTGGAGTTTTCGGTAGTTAAATTTTCTGTAAAATTTGCAAGCGGAACATGCTTGCAGGCGAAAGAAGGAGAAGAAAAATAAAACCAGCAAATGTCGACTGTTTCTTAGGTCCTTCCCACACACACACACACACACACACACACACACACACACATTTGTATAGTAACTAAGGAATAACACATGACAAGGCATTTTCTTCCAAGAAACATTATCAATGCCAAAGTGATATTATTTTTGCCACCCAAAGTTGATTATTTTCCAATAATAACATGTCCCAAAGTGTTTCATTCTTCTCATACAGTACAGTAGTTTTATTAAAAGTGCTGTGATGCCTCGTGCTTTTAAACCATTTATAGTTCTAATCATCATTGTGAAATTTAGTTTCTTTTATTACTTATAATAAATATTTGTCTTTTTTCTTTCTCTCCCTTCTCTTTTTAGTTTCTTAAAACAAAAACCTGATTCTTATTTATTATGTAAGTATAAAAGTGCTGAAGAATCTTTTGTTACCCATTAAATGAATTGAATTAATTGTAATGTATAGTGTGTATACACTGTTTTTAACTGTAGTGTATAAATGAATGTGCTTGCATCATACACTCATTGGACAGTTAATTAGGTACACCTGTTGAGCTGCTTTTTAATACAAATATCTAATCAGCCAACCACATTGTAGCAACTCAATGCCTTTAGGCATGTAGACATGCTCAGGACGATCTATTGAAGTTCAAACCGAGCATCAGAATGGGGAAGAAAGGTGCTTTTAAGTTACTTTGAACATGTTATGGTTCTTGGTGTCAGACGGGCTGGGCTGAGCAATTTTTAAAGCTGCATATCTACTGGGATTTTCACACACAACCATCTCTAGGGTTTATACAGAATAGTCTGAAAAAGGCAAAATATCCAGTGAGTGCTTAAAAACGCCTTGTAGATGCCGGAGGTCAGAAGAAAATTCAAGCCAATAGAAAGGCAAGAGTAAATCAAATAGCATCTCGTTATACCAGAGATATGCCAAAAAGCATATGAATGCAGTATGTGAAACCTTGAAGGAGATGGGCTACAGCAGCAGAAGACCTTCTATCAGGTGTCACTTCTGTCAGCTAGGAACAGGAAACTGAAATTGCAATTTGCATGGGCTCACCAAAATTGGACAATAGAAGATTGGAAAATACATTGCCTGAGTCTCAATTTCTGATTAGAATTTGTCTTAGACATCATGAAAGCATGGAGCCATCCGATTTTGGCTGTTGGTATTAAACTGGGGGATATTATCTTGGCACAGTTTGGGCCCATTAGCATCAACTGAACATCATGTAAATGCCACACCATAGAAGTATTGGTGCTTTTCCATTCCTTTATGACCACAAGATAACATGCCATGTCAAATCTTCGCAAACTGGTTTCTTGAACATGACAATGAGTTCACTATACTCAAATAGCCCCCACAGTCACCAGAGCCCATATTGACAAAGCTTCTTTTTTTTTTGTTTAGATTTTTTTTTTAGCGATTTTTCTCTCTAATTTAGTTGTGTGCAATTCCTCCCTGTCACTAGGGGGCTCTCACATTAAGGCTACTACTACCACTCAGCCGGGAGGGCCGAAGACTCTCACATGTTTCCTCCGAACCACGTGACGCCAGCCAACCGCATCTTTTCGAACTGCTCGCTCACGCACCATTGGGGGCGGCGTAACACACACGGAGGACAGCGCTATCCGCTCCTTCCGCTTGCGTGAGCTCACAGACGCCCCTGATTGGCTGAGTCATGATTAATGTGTGAGCACTAAGTACCTCTCATCCCTCCCCTCTGAGAGAGCTCGGCCAATCAGCTCTCTCTAGACCT
>JAQQZT010000010.1:21371456-21382907 GCA_030068275.1 Clarias platycephalus
GTGTACGTCTGTGTGCCCTGCGATGGATTGGCACCCTGTCCAGGGTGTACCCCGCCTTGTGCCCTAAGCCTCCTGGGCAGTGATAGGCTCCAGGCCCCCGCGACCCTGAATGCAGGATTAAGCGGTATAGAAGATGACTGACTGACCGACTGCTAAGTTTCAGTGGTTGTGAGCGAAATAAAAATTTTTCTGTTGAGTTTTAATATTTCTGTAGCTACATTTTAACGTTTCAAAGAAAAACCTGTAGTGTCGCTCCATAACATTCCATACTGTTAAGTTTATTACCATCAAAGAAGAATATTTTCACTTTACAGTCTGAAGTAAGCATTTATACTGTTTACTCTTTAACAGGTCATAAAAACAAGATCTCTATCATGAATTTGCAGGCCAATCAAGACCACAAACTCTTTGTCATGTTCCTTAAACCAACATAAAGGGATGTGAGATGGTACGTGTCAGAGTAACATCCATATGAACAGCAGGACCCACGGTTTCTCTGCAGAACATCACCCAGAGCATCACACTGCCTCGGCCCACTTGCCTTCTTCCCATACTTTATCTGTTCCCCAGGTAAAAGACACAAACACACACACAAACACACATCTGCATACACACACACACACACACACACACCAAAAGCTCCTACAGTTACGGGTCAGATGGGACCATGGGCACCCTGACCTCTCTGCAGCTAGGCTGCTCCATACACAACGAACAGCGCTGCACTGTGTGTTCTTTCTATCAGTTCATTTTTTCAGCAGTTTGAGCTACAGTAGCTCTTCCATTGGCTCGGACTACATGGGCCAGCTTTCACCCCCCCAATGAGCCAATGGTTCTCCTTCCTTGGAGCACTTTTGGTAGGCCCTGACCACCAGTGTCTAGCAATCACGTCCTGGCTCTTCTTAAAGTCACTCAAATCCTTACACGTGCCCATTTTTCCTGCTTCCAACACATCAGCTTCATGGACAAAAGGTTTACTTGCTGCCTAATAAATCACACCCACGTCCAGATGCTGCTGTCACAAGACAAACAAGATAAAGTATGAAAACAGCTCTACAGAATTCTGAATCTTCTGCAAATGCACACTGATGCTAATTTGTACATAGAAATAAATAAATAAACGAGTATGTTCCAGTCATGGTTTCTGAGGATGTAAGATATTTTTTTTTCCTTTTTTTTTTGTTTCATGTAAAGAGAACAATTTATTTCTGGTACTTCTTCATTCTGTGGTAATGACGGAGCTGTGAGGAAAGCTTCGTTTTCGGAATGACTCGCATCTACAAAATGAAACCAAACATCAGAAGAAAAGGTCGTAACACAATCGCACTTAAAACGGGAGTGAGATCCAGGCACTGGATTGTGAATCTGATTTGTGTAACACTCGCACCATGTCAACAACAGCACGACAGAGATGCAAGCTCCGCCCACTAACGCCTTAATTACACACAATTCCCGTAGGAGAGATAAACCGAAGGCCAAAGTTTTAACAAAGAAGTCGATTTGTTATGTAGAACTACATTTCTATTCTTAACGTACTGCTTATCGTAACGTTCACGTCCGGGCCGTTGTGTTACGAGTCGTCTGGCATCCTTCCAGAGATACGGCCCTGAATTTACGATCTCACTGTTATCTGTTATCTTGTTTAAACGAGCTATTCTGTGTAAGAAAAAGTGAAACTAAAAGAGATATGTTGGTGATAATGCTCATCTTCAGAAGTAAACAAAGAAACAAACAAATTAATAAATGCATTCACATCTTACAGGGATCCGTTTTCGGGATCTTCAGACGTTCCTGATTTTCATGAATCAAAAATCCAGAGACACGTTTCGGCCTTTTCGAGTAGAATCGGCGCTTCGCACCCATCCGTGCAGACCAGTGCTATTTATAACAGATCCCTGTAAGTGTATATCAGACAGTCCACAGAGGGACGTGTGTGTCTGTGTGTGTGTGTGTGAAGTTTTCATCAAAGAACAGACAGCCGATCGCACTGCAGGCAGAATGTTAAAAACGTGATTTACTTTATGGTTTATAAGATTTTATCAGCTTGTTTATCTAGCTTACTAACTAAATCTACTTTAGGTATTTGTCTGTGTGTGTGTGTGTGTGTGTGTGTGTGTGTGTCTATGTGTGTGTGTGTCTATGTGTGTGTGTGGTTGATGCAAAAAATATACAGCTCTGGAAGAAAAAAAAAAGAATAATCATGCAAAATAATTAGTTTCTACTGTTTTACGTCTTCCAGGTGTGTGTGTGTGTGTGTGTGTGTGTGTTGGTGAGATACACCATACACCATCTTAGTTTCATTTTTGTGAACTGCTGACAATATTTCTTCAAAATTCAAAATATAGCTATTGTTATTTAGAGTATATATTTAGGAAGGAAATGACATCATCACATCACACATCAAAATAACCCAAGATCACGCAGTATTTGCAGAGTTTTAACAACTCAAATGAAACTAAATGCAAATAAAGTGTAAACATATAGTGTTAATGCTTTGGCTAAATAACATCAGAAATCAGTATCTGGTGGAATAATAACCCGGATATGCAGTTCCAGCTTTCATGTGTTTTGTCTCTCCACCAGCTTTTCACACTGACGGTTTGTGACCCTCCATCGTCCTCTTGATGACGTTCCAGAACTTTCCCCAGTAAACTGCCGTGGCCTCTTGTCTTTTTTCCAGAGCTGTGTATAAAATAAATAATAAATGTTCAAATGTTAAATAGCATCATAACACATCATTTTTATATTAACACACACACACACACACACACACACCAGTGACTTCTGTTATTAGACACCTCAAATACTTGAAATGAGTTCAATATTACAATGACTTTCACTTTTAGCTTTATGTCTTCAAGCAGAAGTTTTAAAACGTGCACCTCTGCCCTCTGCTGGTCGATAGTACTCACTGCAGGGGTTTAAAAGTACTGTATTACCATAGAGATCGATTCTGATTGGTCGGTTTGTACTGCATAAGGAGCCCATTGTGTAATTTTTTTTTTTTTTTTTTTTACAAAAGTAGCCTCCAGAGCCAGAGATTAAGCGGGAACTTTAAGTTTTTTCATATCCTCGAGTCAGGGGAGTGTATGCACTGCACTTCATGGTGTCATGACAAACTGTGCATTTGTCTGTTTTATTAACTTGAAAAAAAAAATAATAATAATAATAATAATAATAATAATAATAATAATAATAAGGCTGTGAGAACATGTTTTTATAAACATGAAGTTTTTGTGTGTCTTAAATTTTGCCTCACAGTGAGGGTTTTGCAATCAGCACTGATGAAAATCTGTTTCCTGTCATTTTAATAAGTGCAGCATTTTGTCCATAAAGTGCAAATAAATCTGATGAAATTTCCAGACAGGATGTGAGACCATGTCCGTGCGATAACATGATCTGTTCAGCTAAAACCTCAGACATCTATAGTAATAAAAGACAAGTTTTTCCTGTACGTTGGTCAGAACTCGCTCTTTCAATCATATCTTTACATTTTATATGGAGGTCTCAGAAAAAGAAAAATTCTGTCTGTCTGTATGTCTGTCCAGCCAGATTTTGTCACAGCATCACATAAAACTGTCTGGACAGAATGTAATAAAAACTTTGCCAGTCCTTCAGTATTTGCCTGAAGTTTAGCCTGCACCATAAATTAAAGGTTATAAGCAGTTATGAGCCAGATTACCCCACAGCATCCAATGCTTTTTTGGACGAATATAGAATTTTTCCCTCAAGGTGGGCGTGGCTATACACGTTAATCAACAGAGCCAATCAATGCCAATCAGTGCAATGTATACAGTACACCGAGTATCCGGAAGACCCAGAGACGACAGTAATGCACCGACACAGCACGGTTTACCCACAAAATAATGGTGCGTACGCTATGAAACTCTTTACCCAAGCACTTTCACTAGTGGACCTTGTTTATTTCTTGGAACATTCCAGAAGTTCCAGAAGGTGCCGCGTCTTCTTGAAGTAACAAATTTCAAATGTTCTGAACAAATTTGAAACTTGAGAATTGTTTTAAAAATATTGATTTGGAAATCTTTGTAATATGAAAGATATCAAACCAGAAGTGAGGGCTTTTCTCAGTTATTGGTCTCCTTAGGATTTAGAGCCATAAAGTGCTTGGAACCCAAATTCCAGGATTATAAAATGGGTGACATGGAGGTCCCGGCGTCCTGGTGGTGCGCTTTTATTTCACTTTTAGTTTGGCTTTGAGTGGACTAGTGAATGATTTCATAATACTGGAGAAGAGAGAATTTTGAAACCTGATACCTTAGAATTTGTCCAGAATGTGTAAATTCTTTAGAGTCTGGGGATGTTTAGTTAAACTCTTTACAAATTTGTAAATTCCCCACTTGTCCCTGTGTGTGTTTTTGGTTTCTGGTGTTTTTTTTCATCTTTTTTTCTTTTTTAGAGACAGTTTGAAATGATGCTGGAACGAGAATTACTGAAACTCGGACTGACCCCTTTAAATTTCCCTGACCTCTACACCACTTCCTCTCTGGGTGTCCGATGGTGTTACCGTGGCACAGTGCTCCGTTTCAAGACTACGGGTCATTGTACCACAGTGTGGTTTACAACAGATACTGTGGATTAAGTTTCTTTCACAGCAGCACACAGAAATTCAAACTTCTAACACCTGACCATTTCTATAATAACGGTGCATTCAGAGGGACTTGACCAGGACGAACTTGACTAATCGTGAATGTATCGGTGTGAGAAATGTTTATCCACTATTTCAGGTACTAGTCTTCATGTACAGAGTCTCCAGTGTCAGGGCATTGGAACGGATAAAGTCAGGTAAAGTCTTTCCACAAGAGGTGGATGAGGGAATGAAAAATTATAGCTGCCATAACATAAGTGAGAACAAGAAATAAGCGATCTTCCACATCTTTAACTCGAAATACAATTTTGTTTAAAACAATGTGTAATTTTTTTTTAATAAATTTTAATTTTAATTGTTAGAAAATTTCTCTGGTTAAAAACAAACTTCAGACTACTGTGTTATAGCAAAACCATCAACATCATCACGACCCTGAAGTAAAGTCATGTATTTTAAAACACACCAGGTGATCGCTGTTTTAATCTTTAATAAACATTTAAACAAACATATGCAAAGATTTCAAACGGAAATAAAATGTGTAAAAAAATATTTATTTATTACGTGAATCACCACTCTGGTTTTTTAAATTAATTTTAAATGAATGTTAAAAAATGTTGCAGTTTAAACTATTCACACATTGCAGCATTTGCTAAGTTTATTTGGAATAGTACTACGAATCAGAAAAATGTACAATATAGAATCAGAATATATCTAAAATCATAATACTAAAAAAATCTTATTACAAATCAAATTATTACAATTATTAAAAGATTTTTACTTATATTGCCCATATTCATATGTTAATTTTACTCATTTTATTTTTATCTGTATTTGGACATTTATTTGCACATTTTATTCTTCTTTTACTGTACATTGTATTGATTTTTTTTCTGTTAGCAACTTCAACTTTACTTTAGTGTGGATTAGTTTTAACTGCCATACATTTTATTTTTATTTTTTTGGTCACTGGCAGTCGCGTAAACATTTCACTGCATGTGTATGGTTGTGTATGTGACAAATAAAATATGAATTAGAAGTCTGTGGTTATTCCCATCCGTACTAATTAGCATTTTTTTTTAAAAGCACACACATTGAATAAATCAGATTATCAACAATTCCTTAGCAGAGTTTGACCTTTGTGTTTCTTTGCCACAGATACAAACAATTCATGATTGGTACCTTATCTCAACCTCCTGACATTAGTTAGGTAACTTAGTTACAAAACTTTCAGCGTTCACACCACAAGGTGGCGCCATGTGATTTTCCAATAGATACAGCTTTCCTTAAACGGCAGTCAAGATTTTTTTCAATCTATTTAAAAAAATCAAGGCAGCTGCTTATTTTGTTCACGACATCACTTTCTTTAAAATGTAAAATTTCACACTTTTGCTAAATAGGCGGCACAGTGGTGTAGTGGTTATCACTCTCGCCTCACACCTCCACAGTCTGAGTTTGAATCCCGTCTCGGGGGGCTGTGTGCATGGAGTTAACATGTTCTCCCCGTGCTTGGTGAGTTTCCTCCAGGTACTCCGGTTTCCTCCCACAGTCCAAAGACATGCAGATTACCTGTAGGGTGTGAGTGAGTGTTTGAATGTGTGTATCTGCGTACCTCTGCAATGGATTGACACCTCGGGGTGTACCCCGCCTCGCCCCCCAGCGAAACCTGTATACAGGATTAAGAGGTATAGACGATGAGTGAATAAGTGTTGCTGAATAACATATTACCGATATGAGTATTTACATCATCGCCCTTCTCAACTTCTCCAATTCCTCCAACAATAACCTAACGCAGTTCTGCACTTCTGTGCATTACCTCTTTGAACTGATCTCCCCAAGCAGAAATGTTTTACTAACGATGAAAAAATCTAATAAATATAAGAATATATTCACAGATTTAGACACAAAACATATTTGTTGTTTGTAAACAAAAATAAACTGATGAATAAATAAATGCAACAAATTAGTCTAGCACACATACTCACACTCTGTTCAGCAAAATGTTAATTAGAACTACTTACTCACTCTCTCACTCACGTCTATAATGCTTTATTCTGTATACAGGGCAGCGGGGGGCGGAGCCTATCCCAGGAGACTTGGGGCACGAGGTGGGGTACACCCTGGACAGGGTGCCAATCTATTGCAGGACACACACACATACACACACTCATTCACACACTACGGGCAATTTTGAAAAAACAATTACTATCTGCATGTCTTTGGACTGTGGGAGGAAACCGGAGTACATGGAGGAAACCCACCAAGTACAGGGAGAACACCATGATGTGCTAGAACATCATAAATATCCTAAATTTAAAAAGTTAGCTAGCTAAATGTGCATTGTAGGAAACTTCTCAGTAATAATGTTTATAAACTTTTATTTAGCTGAGCTAAGTACTGTATGTTTGTAATTTTGCTACTTGTATTTTGCTAGTAATCTTTTAGGTGTGTTAGCTAACTAGCATGCTAAGCCATTAAAGAAGTCAATAAAGTGTGCATTTATCCTTCCCAATATTGTTCTTTCCATTGCACTGGTTTGTAGTATGAGTAATTGTGGTTTGAACTTTCAATTCAATATGGTGGATGAGAAAATAGCTTCAGTTAAAGCGGCTGTAAGCGTAATGTTAGCTCTTGCATTACAGCTGACTTATTTTTTTCTTCCCCCAGTTTTCCCCCACCTGTCACTAACCTCGAATGATAGTGCGAGCATTTTCCCGCTGCCGTATCGCTGACTCAGACAGAAGCTCAGGTCTCTACAGATCAAATAGAAAGAAAATTCGAACCACTCTTTAAGTTGAACCACTTGGACCAGTCGAATGCTAGCATGTTAACTACTCAGGTCAAATGAAACGGGTGCTACAAGGATGGATCAATCATCCTTCCCAACTGCCAGTGACCATGACCTTCTGTTTAAAATGTCTTTAAGGGCAATTTTCTGTAGAATGCATTCTTTAGGATGTTCCTATTCTGCTGCTAAGATTTGGTTTTCTGTTTCTGTTCAAAGTCCTCAGAGAATAGAACGGCCTAGCGACCTCATTCCCTGCAAAAATCTTCTCCTACATTTACTTTATAGAACTTCTCCTATGACATTATTTCATTCTATAGGTTCTGATTGACTGAACACACCTGATCCAGGTAATCAGTGTGAGTAGTGCGAGGATAACTGGAAAAGATGCAGCTATGTGACTCCACAAAGAAGACTTGCAGACATTATAGGTTATACTCTTGTCCAGGTCATGCCTTATATACTGGTGTACTTAATTAATGAATATTAATAATTTACTGTGATATGTGCAACATAAAAATAAAAAGTCAGTAAAAGAGCTGCGTGATTTGTTCTGAAAGTAATAAAAAAACAAATGAGTTGTTTGTGCCCAAGGCGAAATTACCAACCACAAGGTTTTACTTCCCCTTTTTTCTTCTTTTCAAATCCAAATTTTACACCATTTATCTAAAAGGTTAGTGGATAATATTTTTTCATTCTCTTTGTTAAGCGAAGAAAAGCTAAAACGGGATGTTCACAATGTCATTTCTAAATAGCTTATAAATCAGTGTTCACTGAAACTTTATTAATAAAAGCATTAAATCATTTAAAGTTAAAATTATCAAACTAGAATTTTTGTACTACTACTAATTCCTGCACATAAATTCAAGCATAAACTATATATAAAAATGGCCCAAATGTATTAAGCTTACATTCTAGTAAGTTTACTTTAAAATAAAGGTTTGTATAAATAATTTACAGTGAAACCAGCAAGTTAAGTTTAACGTTTAAAATGTAGGTTTATTCATTTCACAAAATATACTTTGATTTAAAATGCTATTATTATTTTTTTTTTAATTATTATTATTCATTCCATTTTAAGTGAATTTTATAATACTTTGTTTTTAAAACACAATAAGTACCTAATTAAAACACTATTTACTTAAATAAGTTCCAGAAGCCTTGTGGTTGGTTAAGATGCAGGTCTGTGAACCTCAGTCGTGCATGTGTTTTTTCTTTTGGCAACCCTTCCAAACAAACTGTACTTTTTCGGTCTTCTTCTGATTGTGCTGTCATGGACTTTAATATTTAACATGCTCAGTGCCTCCTGTACTGTCTGAGATGTAGCTCTTGGGTTTTGTTGTATTTCTCTGAACATTGCACGGTCTGACCTTAAGGTGAATGTCCTGGGACGTCCACTCTTGGGAAGGCACCTGTCCTGAATGCTTTCCACTTCAATCTTTCTCACTGTAGTACGATAAACACCAAATCGTTTGTAAATGGTTTTCACAACCCTCTCCAGATTGATGTGTTGCAGCACTAAGACCACTGCTGATGTTTTTCCCTCTTGGCATTGTGTTAACACACACCAAAGAGCTTCAGACCAGCAAACTGCCAAAACTTCTGCTTTTATAGACGTCTGCACACATGCTGATGATCAGTTAATAAAGGACTGATGATTAGCAGCACCTGGCTACAACTTACACTTTTAAATCTGTCGACGCACTAAGGGGGTACTTACAGTAGTATTGCCCACATGGTTTTTTGATGTTGTTCCTTCGTGGCTTCATTTTTGTTAAATAAATAATGGCACAGTGGGGAAAAGTTATATGTTGTTGTTTGTCTGAGGTTGTATTTGCCGAATACTGAGACCTGCTACAATCAGATGGTTTTATTATATTTTTACAAACTTTTTTAGAAAATGTAATTTCTCATAGAATTAAAAGAGATTGCTAAAAACTAACATTTGGACATGACTGTAGCTAACAAACTTAGCAAGCTACTTAAACTCCAGTGGCATCAAACTAATTAGCTAGCGTGTATGAACAATGTAGGAGGAGGTGTTCATGTGTAAGACTTGTGAACTATTACAAGTAATTTTCCTCACATCAGTGTATTTTTTTATCTTTATACCCTTGTGTTGTCTTCGTGCCTTTAACAGCAGTGATCATTGCCTTGATGTAAACAGTGGATGTGCGTGACGATGGATCAGCCAAGTGCGAAGCTTCCTCTTTTCAAATCCTCAAACTGTCGAGCAGTGAAGTGAAACAACTCCACACGTTTCATAGTTAAATAAATAAGAAAAACGAGAAAAGCTTATTACAAACAGAACTTTTATCTCCTGGTGTACTGGATAATCACTACTGTTTTGTTTTTTTTAGTTTTGATTCTTCTGTGATGCAAATGTGACTTTAGGCTGATGTTTTCAGCTTCTCTACAGAAACAACACACCCAGCATGACAGCCATCAGGTAACATGCTTAACTGCCACATTACATTAGTTTTTTAGATAGAAAACCATTTACAGAATAAAAAAAAGTAAAACTAGCTAAGGATTTGTACATGAAAATTACATTTTAAAGTATTCATGACTAATTAAAAATCATAATAACACTCCATTGAGGTAAATATTCTGCGTTAAATAATGCACATTAGAATGATGTCTAAATGTATTGCATCACTTGATGACAGTATAGTGGCTGGTAGATGCTTTACTATTTTACAATATTTCTGAATTATCAACCCAAACAATGACATCTTAGTAAAGTAAAAATATCTTGAATACAAGCCAAAGATATCTAGAATTTCCAGATGACACCAAAACAAAAATATTACGTACTAATGACTAATTAATTACATTTATTTCAAGATTATGAATTACAAATGAAAAGAGTGAAAGTTTTAAATATGTAAAAAATAAAATAAAAGCAACAACCTGCAGAATTTATAATTAAGATTTATATCATCTTAAAATAAGAAGTATTTGTTTCATTTTTACAGTATATTTTTAAATAGTTTCACTTGCTAAGAATTTCTTTCTTTCTTCTTTCTTTATGGACATTGTTTCTATTATATATATATACTGTAAAGTTTGTTCTTCTCATAAAAGTGCACTAACCTGGAAACTTATGTACTTAAATTTAAACTAATTGTAATAGTTTTTTTTTTTGTTTTTTTTAGAATTTTTATATTTTAAGATAAATACGCTATAGCAAAGGTTAGGTTTCATTTTAAGATTATACTTAGATCAGATTTGGGTCTGGGCTCAAGAAATCCAATAATGCCTCTTATTCAATTTGAGGGACCAAAAAAAAGTAAAAAAAAAAAAAATTATAATAAAATGTTATTATACGAAATATTTATTGATCAACCATAACAATTAAACACAAACAATGAACCCTAGTAGTGTGTCGGTTCCCTTTGAGCCACTAGGGCGGGTGGGGGGTTTGGGTGGTGTCTCTGTGATGTCTGGCGCCAGGACATTTGCAGTGGATCCGTTGGAGGCTGTGGGTTGTGGGGCGGGGCCTCCGTGGATCAGACTAGTTTATCCGGTGTGTCCCATGGGGCTCGATCGGATTGGAATCTGGGGAGTTTGGAGGCGGGGTCGACCTGTCACCAGTTCTGGAGTAGAACTGATAAACAGTGTTAATCAGTTCACCTGATGGTGTTTATGCCTTGGCTATAATTATTAACAATAATGAAAATATAAAGCAATGAAAAAAAATTCTAAAAGAAATTGCAACATTTATTTATTTTCAATGCTGATACTTATTAATGACTTATACAACTCATTAACCAGTATTTATTTCTTTAAAAATTATTAAGATGTCCTTTTTAATTTAATACATCTACAAAAACACACACACACAATACTGTATGAACACTTATATACAAAACACAGGTTTCATTCCGTTCACACAAAATAAAATAAAATTTGTTGCAAATATCAAATGAAGTATCCATAAAATAAAATCACTCCTAACAATTACTACTAGACAGTAAAGTCTCTTAAAGTGCCCCTATTATGCCATTTTAAAGGTCGCTAATATTGCTTAATGAGTCTCTTAAAACAGGTTTACATGTAT
>JAQQZT010000010.1:21414667-21431052 GCA_030068275.1 Clarias platycephalus
CCCACTGTCCGTGTCTCTAATACTGTATTTGTCTTTATTACAAAGCAAAGAAATTTAGTAGTGTGATTATAAGTGTATTGTGTGTGTGTGTGTGTGTGTGTGTGTGTGTGTGTGTGTGTGTGTGTAGGTTCTATGCTGCAGAGATTGCCATTGGTCTATTCTTTCTCCATTCAAAAGGCATCATTTACAGGTAAAAACACTTCTGAACGTTCTGACAACGTTATACAAACGTGTTTTGTGATTCAGGAATAAGGAAAGAAAATGTTGGTTCTGTATGAGTTTCTCATGTGTGTGTGTGTGTGTGTGTGTGTGTGTGTGTGTGTGTGTTCATGTGTGTGTTTATAGAGACTTAAAGTTGGACAACGTGATGCTGGACTCTGAGGGTCACATTAAAATCGCGGACTTCGGCATGTGCAAGGAGAACATGTTAGACGGCGTAAACACCAAAACCTTCTGTGGAACTCCAGATTATATCGCACCTGAGGTAAGTGTGTGTGTGTGTGTGTGTGTGTGTGTGTGTGTGTGTGTCCATTAGAATTTTAAATAAACCCAGTTTACTTTAATGTCAGCCGGCCAACCGGTTCTCGTACAAACTTCTCCTTCAGCCAGCGTCTTATCTGACAGAAACGTAAACTCTGAGACAGGAAGTGAACCGCGGCTGTGCTGAACGCTTTCTTTTGTTTCTGCACTTTCAGATCATCGCCTATCAGCCGTACGGGAAGTCTGTGGACTGGTGGGCGTACGGAGTTCTGCTCTACGAGATGTTAGCAGGACAGGTAAACGCTAAACAGCTACGCTTACTGAGCTTCAAACATGCATATGTACATACACAAGATGATGCTAACTAGCGTGTGCATGCAGTTAGCGTAGTAACTTTGGTCTCTGTGTAGCCTCCGTTTGACGGCGAGGACGAAGACGAGCTTTTCCAGTCCATCATGGAGCACCACGTTTCTTATCCCAAATCCATGTCTAAAGAAGCCGTGGCTATATGCAAGGGCGTGAGTGTACACACACACACACACACACACACACATGTTAACATGTAATATTTCATGCAAATTGTACAGTAAATTAGTAGCACCGCTGTGACTGTTTTAATGCATTGATTTTTAGATTCATAAAAAGTTTTTAAAAATTATCTTACATTTTTAACATTAAATATCCAAATTTTTTATGTTAAACATTACACATACACAACAATGTTTCTTACATGCAGTTATTTTTGCAACATATTTTTTATTTACAGAGATTAATGATCAGTTCTAGCTACATTAGCTGTTTGTGTGGTTCATGTGGCTGTAACTAACTACACAAGGCCGTATAGTTTTAGCCACATATTTATAATTGATCCAGTATGTTAGAATACATACTGTGTTGTGCCGTTATAGAATACTAATCAACCATGGGGGCGGAGTTACAGCTACCACAGAGGCGTTTGTTATTTTCCTTCAACAGCAAAAAGTCTTTTATAAAATTTATACCACGGTGCTTTGTGAATATTTGCATTAAAAAGCATTAAAAAACACAATCATAATTGTTATCTTTTTATAGTTACATATAAGTTCTTACTGGTCTTATAGCAGCTTTAAACTTCAAAGTGTTTTTTTTTTTTATTATTATTATTTAACAAAGAAATTGCAAAACAGTGAACATCCCGACATTGGAGACTCCTTCCATAAATTTGCATCTTCTTCCTGTAATGAAGCCTCACAATTATTCACCTTCTTTAACCTGTACACGCCCCTGTGAATGAGCCGTTACTATGGAAACCAAAGCCTATTGATATAAACCTGCGCTACTGTCAGAACTGCCGTTGTGGAGAATTAACTAACCTGTCGTTAACAGTCTTTGTCTCTGTGTGTGTGTGTGTGTGTGTGTGTGTGTGTGTGTGTGTGTGTGTGTGTGTGTGTGTGTGTTTCAGCTGATGACGAAGCACCCAGGGAAGCGACTGGGTTGCGGCCCTGAGGGCGAGCGAGACATCAAGGAGCACGCCTTCTTCCGCTACATGGACTGGGAGAAACTCCAGAACAAAGAGGTTCAACCTCCATTCAAACCCAAATCAGTAAGTAAATGTGTGTGTGTGAAAGAATTTTGATTAAAAACTCATCCTGTACCAGTCTTGAGTTCCTCCAGTTAAATGCTCATAAGCCCATGGGGGCGTGTCTTGCTCTAGAGTACATCAGACAGACTCTGCAACACTCTGACTTCCTGTGTCTAAATGAAACGCATCCTAATACAAATCTAACACTCAGAACCACCTCCAGGTCTTTTATCTGTGTGAGTAGAGATGGAGTAACGAGGGAACGGGACAAACCCGGTTATGCACCTGCCTGGCAGCCGTTTGTTCCATTATTTATGACCCCCAAAGATATGCGTATTTGAAAGTGGCTGTAATTCCTGAATTAAAGCTGAAGGTCTTGACTCGCTAACATCCTGAGTGTTTAGTCTCAGATTCAGTTTGGTGGTGTGCGAAGGCCAAATGGCAAAAAGCATATATGTGTTCCAATATTTATGGACCAGGCTGGATAACATAAATTAATAAAGTGCTTTAGTATTTCAGTCGTATGAAGATCTCGGCGCTTTACCCTGATCTTAGCACTGCAGCACAAACTGACAGACAGATGGACTTTGTGGACGGTCTGTGTTATAACCTGCTACAGAAATAGTCAAATATGGAACCTGTTTAAACACGGACCTTAGGACCCTGATGCAGTAATTCTCAGGGTGAGATCATGTGACTGTGATGTCATGTCTGTAGAAGTTGAATGTTGAATTAATTGTGAGTTTATTCTTATTATTTGTGTGCGAGTGTTCAGTTGTAATAAAAAGGCTATTGAGTGAGTGTGTGTGTGTGTGTGTGTGTGTGTGTGTGTGTGTGTGTGTGTGTCAGTACACACTTATCTCCAGTTCTGGGAAAGCTGTGGTAAATATTCCTCCTTTTGGAATCCTCATGATCCGATCTGCTCGAACCTGCGATCCTGTCATACAACACATGTGGGAGGAGTTTACAGGAAAATAATCAACCCCGAGCTGTTGTGGTTGAAGAGACGTCCAGTGAGCAGTGAATAACTAAAGCTGATTATTTTCCTCTAACCGCGTCTCCCTCGCGTGTTTTATTCTTCTTATACCACAGCAATGTGCCAATCATTCTAACTATCCATTTATCAGATTAATCCAATCGGAGTCTAATCAGCGCTGTGGTATAAAACATCATGAACCCCAGCATTAATAAACCATAAATATCACGATGTATCATGTGACTGATGATCAGCCCACCCCTAGGGGGCGCTCACTCCATCTCACTGAGAATCCGCTCCATGGCTTCCACTTCCAAATTGAGCTCCAGCTCTGATTAACCAAATGTTCTCTCGACATTTGTGCTTCACGCTTGCTTTCAGTTGAAGAAGATTTTGGTTATAAATTTATATTTATTTAAAAAAAACAAATAAAACCAACACCGGGATTAAAGCACATGGAGATGAGACGCTGTGATTGGTCCAGAGTGCAGATGTGTGTGTGTGTGTGTGTGTCTCTGTGCTTTAATCCCGCTTTCACATATTTTTGCAGACTTCTTGTTTTTCCTCCATGTTTCTGACACCTTATGTTGCTGTTTTTTATTTGTTTATTTATTCACTTTCTTTTCTTTTAACCTCCATCCTCCCATCGCACTCCTCTCTTCTCTCGTCTTCTCCACAGTGCGGTCGAGACGCAGAGAACTTTGACCGTTTTTTCACCCGCCATCCTCCAGTCCTGACCCCTCCCGACCAGGAAGTGATTCTTAACCTGGACCAGGACGAGTTCCAGGGTTTCTCATACATTAACCCAGCATTCCCAGCTCAGGAGTCCAAGTAGCCAATAGCAGCGCGGCGCTTGCACCGAGACCAATCAGAAATCGGAGAGCCTGAAACGACTGAGCCGATTGTTTTGATCAGTCTGTGTCTACAGTTACACTTCCGTTTGTTTCATACAAGTCATGCTGGTTAACCATCACACACACACACACACACACACACACAATTCCCTTCTACGGTGTTACAAACTCGTAAGGTTATGAGTTAACTACATGAGGAATATATATGTTTACTTTTTAATATTCAGATAAAATAATAAATGCTGTATTTACGTATCTTTTTATTTTTTTTTGCAGGATTTAGAATGAATTCTGATATACATTATTGATATTATGTTATAGATTATATAGTTATAAAGTATAAGAAGATAATATGTGCCAAAATATGAAAAGCCACCTAGTTTTATTCTGGACGTCAGTCTGTTCCTGGTACTTTTCTTCTTCTTTTCGGGCCTCGTTTATCAACCTGGATGCGAACGAAATTAGTTTGAATTTAAACTGAAAGTTCAGAAAGATGAGAATTTGCGTACATTTTAATAAAATCTCAATTATTGTTTTAAAAAATAAAGAAAGAAAGAAAAATTTTGACTCATTGTTCAATCAGGACAAAAGTAATGGTACTCTGTAAAAGGGGGAGGAGCCAGCGTGTCAGTGGTGACCGGGCGGCTGAGCCGCGCCACTGGACGATTGACGAGCCACCCTCGGCTCTTGCTGCTGAGATCTGTGGGCGTGGCTAAACATAAATGTGTCGTAAAGACAGGTGCTGATCCCTGATTATAGTCATGAACCTGACGGGCATTCTGACCCGCGTTTTCCTGCGGGACGTGAGATTGACGACCAGCTTCACTGAAAGGTTGATGGACGAGGCCCGGGGTGAGTGTGAGCAGCATGTACAGTACGAACACACAAATTATGCTAATTCTTTATTTCGTCGTAAATCTGTGCCAAATCAAAAGTCAGGTCAGGGTCCGAGCTCGCCCCTGTGTGATGTAGCAGTGATTCCTGAACCGGTTCCTCGAGGAACGCCTGCCTGTTTTTATAAGTTTTGGTTTGTTTGTTTTTTTGTTTTTTTTCTCAGCACACATGTTTTAGGTCTGCAGTGTTTGGGTTTTTTTTTAATTATTATTATTATTTTGTTTGGGAATCACTGCTTCCTGTCAGTCGACGTGGTGTGAAGATTAGACGTCCTGCATGAACTTGGATACGGACTGCAAATCCAATCCTACAGGAGAAGTTTTCAATATTTTTGACAGTGGTATTATTCTTATTATTCTTATTCTAAGTATCATGATATTTTGTTGACAAAAAAAAAAAAGAGATCATATCGTGTTTTTTATTTTTTGTTTAGTTTTGTTTTAGTTTTTTTGTGGTTACTCCACCAGATCTGTAGTAGATGATTCTAGTCCTTATTGTTTAAAGCAGAAGCCCTGAGAGTGTTTGGAGATGAGAGTAATGCAATCCACTGTGAAGAGTCACAGTTCATTTTACATTTTAAAGTTCTACATAAAGTACTACATTTATGAATAATATTTGTTTGTGTGTGTGCGTGCGTGCGTGTGTGCGTGTTCTTGCATAAAGCTTAAAAAACATCCTCACCATTACAACACATAGTTACTGTGTGGTAATAATGTGTTGCTTATGAATGAGTTTTCATCGCCCTTTAACCCAACTAACACGTAACTAAAGTAATAAAATAAAGGCATGGATCCCTGCAGATCATTTCACTCTCATGCACTGATTTGTAACAAAGCACCAACAAAAGTCATGGCTTTTCATTATCATTTCACATTTTTCGACTGAAAATTAGGGATAGAAAATGCGGACTGTAGAGCGATAGATCTCTTCACAGTTGAACGTCAAAAGAAGGAAATTGAAATCTGAATGAGAACTCTAACAGAATCTAATGAGATCAATAATCTAAGTAGAGTCACTTCTTCCATCGTCCCATCACTGACCCAATGGTTCCCTCCTCCAGGTAAGACGAAGAATCGTCTCGTTTCATGTCCAGTGACGGACTCCTTTATTTCCATATATAATTCCCTAAGTGTGTTTATTGGCAGAACATTAATTTTAATTTAACATTTTCGGTATTTCAGATTAGAATTGGGCATACCTGAGACACGCCCCTGTTTCAGACAAACTCCGCCCACAACTGTGTAACTCTCACCTAACTTCTGATCAGCTCTTAGCTCGGTAGTTACATCTGAGATTTCAACATTAAACCCTCACCACACACACACACACACACATGAGAGAGACCCGGCGCTGAATAATGTCTCTTACAAACATTGTACACGATCATGAAACTGAGCTCCTTAATTATAACATCTGGTTTTAATCTTATGGTTTTACTGCTAAAGTCTCAAACCGGTGATGCTTCAGTTCCTGCTTCAAAAGCTCCTTACAATGCTGGCAGTAGAATAGGGAAGTGTGTTTGTGTGTGTGTGCCTGTGGAGGTTTTATTCAAGCTCGTTAGCGGTTCTGCAGACATCACTGTGCGGTTGTTAAAGTCGTTAACAAAACCTGCCTCAGGTTATGAAATACGCCGAGTCAGCAAAAGTCTAAACAACTCACATTTATTCCAGATGCTCCCTCCAGCAAGCGCACGCACACACACATGCATGCGAAAGATACACGACATGCAAACACACACATACACATACACACACACACACAAATGCAGGCCCTAAAGTACATTAACACCATGTGCTGGAAGTTGTAACACATCTGGAATCATGTCTGTGCAAGTGTGTGTGTGTGAAAGAGAGAGAGAGAGAAATACGCCCTGTGAGAACATCTGGAAACAGGCCAAGGGGAAGGAGAAGGGTGCTCCTCTGAGCCCTGAATAAAGGTAGGAACGGAAATCTGTAAACATCTGTCTTGGTGCTCCTGCTGTTCTGTGCTTTACAAGAGCATGATGGGTCTTTGGTCTTTGTAGCGCCATCATAGTTTAAAAACAGGAGGGGGGCCAAGTGCACATACTTGTGGAACACCTTAAAAATATCTACCATCGTTACTAATTATAATAATATTAATATTAATAACAATACTACTACTACTATTACTTATAATAATAATGAATTTCTTTTAGATCAGCACCTTTCTAGTCACCTAAAGTCACTGTCCAAAATTCAGGCAAGGAAGCAATAAATAAATAAGAGTAAAGCGATATTAGATAAAACACTTATCAGAATTATCACCTTAAAGTCACATGGAGATTTGAGTGCAGCCCTACATCAGGTGATATAACCACTACTGTAAATGAGTTTTAAGATGTGATGTGAAGGTGGTTGGAGGAACGAGGAGCGGTACGGAGCAGGACTGAAGGTGGTCAGGAGAGCAGGAGAACTGTACGAGCTCTGATAGATAAGCAAGAGTGAGATTATTAGACACTTTAAAAGTAAGGAGGAGAATTCTAAACTCTATAAGGTGTTTGATAGGGAGTCAGTGAACAGACGGGGGTGATGTGATGCATTATGGGTAATTCGGGTTATGATACGGCAGCAGAGTTCTGGATAAGTTGAAGTTTATGGAGGACATTTTGTGGTTGAGCAGTTAGAAGTGAATTACAGTAATCAATACGGAAGGTGACCAGTGTGTGTGTGTGTGTGTGTGTGTGTGTGTGGCAGCAATGTGTGGGGTGAGGAACGGGGCTGGGACAAGAAATGTTAACATGATCTACAGACATTGTTTATATGGGACTCGAAGGTCAGAGTGCTATTAAAGATGAGCCCCAGGTTTTTGACCTGAGGAGAAACTGACGAATCATCAATACAGGGTGAGAAACTGTTGGACTCGGATAGAGTGGATTTCGATCCTACAAGGAGGACGTCCGTCTTATTGCTGTTAATTTTGAGAAAGTTACAGGAAAACCAAGTGTTTGTTTCATTTAAGCAGTTGGTGAGACAGGAAGGTGGAAGAGCAGAGTCAGGTTTTGTGGAGATAAAGTTGTGCATCATCTGCAGAACAATGGAAATGTTAACTGAATTTTCTAAAGATAACCAAGATTGTAACCAAGAGGGAGAAGATAGCTGAGGAACAGATTGGGCCCAAGGACAGAGCCTTGGGGAACACCACAGCTGACGGGAAAAAGCTGAGAATGAAATTTCTTTAACGGAACACAATCTGTACAGTCAGAGAGGTATGAAGTGAACCAGGCGAGAGGAATGTCAGCGATGCCTATAACAGTTGTGGGGTTTAATAAAATATTGTGTGAGATAGTGTCGAAGGCTGCAATGAAATCTGGAGAAGAATGGTTCAGCATCAGCAGCCACCAGGAGGTCATGGGTGACCTTCACCATAGCGGTTTCTGTACTTTGTACTAAGGTGAGTATGAATGCATATTGCAGATGCTTTTTCCAGGATTTTAGGAGAAATCAGAACAATGCCAGAAGATGTTTGCATGGCCCTTTGTTTCAGGACTGAGAGCATGCTGGAGCTCCACCTCACACACTAGAACATCTACTACAGGTTATCTTTTGTCTACAAGTCAGGAGAGAGGTAGAGACTGTGCTAGGGTTTGTTTTCTGTGTGAACCTGGGAACATCCCAATTATACTGAAGCTCAATACTGTATAAACAGCAGGTCCACACGATACTGTAAATCTCAGTGTGTAAGAAGATCTGTAAGTAAGAACATACTTAAGATATTGCGTCCTGTACACGATACAATGTAATACTGTTCTGTTTGTATTCAATCTGTATGTTTTATATTCTAAATGTTTATACCAGCACTTTTATCACACACTTCGACTGTTTTACAAATTATATTTCTGAATAATAGAACGATGCTGATGTGAAAAAAGAAGCCAAATCTAGAGCTAACATCTCAGAGCTGCTGAAGTGACCTGGAGGTCCTTGTTTTTGTGCACGGCCCTTCCAAATGATAAACCGGAGGTCACGTATTAAGTGTGCCGTAACAGTATCCGTGATAAAAATAGAGCAGAGTGCGGTTCAGGAGTCAGACTGTTAGGATGGTGATATCCGGACTGTTTTTGGTGGACTCTCCAGTGAGAACGACAGACGTAGTTGTTGATACGAGGAGGATTTGTTTCATAGCGACTCCATGCATCTTGTTTTATTCCTTCTAAAACCACCAGGTCACCTCATCAGCTCTGGAACTCTGGCTGATAGAACTTTATTTCTTCTTAATGTTTCTTTCAAAATTTCTAGAAAAATCGGCGCGACACCGCAAACTTCGACAAGGAGTTCACCAAGATGGCCGTCGAGCTGACTCCAACCGATAAACTCTTCATCATGAACCTGGACCAAAACGAGTTCCAGGGCTTTTCCTACACCAATCCAGAGTTTGTCATTCAGGTGTAACCTGAGGTCTGTCACGGATTTCTTCTTCACCGCCGCATTAACGTCCACCTTCCCGATACCGGGCGAGGAGATCGGCATCTACGTCTGCTCGTGTCCCCGTCGCCTGACCGCTTCAAGAATCCCAGAAACTCTGGATTAAGTGGAGTTGAAGAAAACATGATAATAATATAAAAACAACAATGTTCATAATCTCCATGAGAATGTTTTGTCATCTCCATGAGAATTATCCTTCCACTTCCTGTATTCGCCACGAGGCCAAACACCAACGAAATCAACCACCAAATCTGAGCGAGAACTCCAGACTTCTGCGCCTTTAATTTACACACAAATCACACGATATCATAGTAAAATAACCTGGTAATAAATAATACACCACCATCCATGTTTATTTCAATCACATGATCGTTAGCATTTACAGTTCACTTTAATTAATAAAAACTCGTCTATGGTTTAAACTCATCATAATTAAAACAGAATGTCAATCAGACGGCGTTCAACACCTCGCATTAAGGTTAAGATTAAAGATCATTTATGTTTATAGTTGACTACAACGGCTTGCGTAAGTATTCACCCCCCTGGACCGTTTCCATTTTTTGTAACGTTACTAAAGCATGACATCGCTGACATTGTGTTCATCCTCGCCCGCGGCGTTCTGTTTAACCCGCTCTCTACAGAAACTCCCAGTTCAGTCTCCTAAGGGTTTTTTTTTTAAACAGAACATTAGTGTTTTGTCATTTCTACTCAGAACAATTGTTTTGCGCTTGTCGTTTCACTTCAGTATTATGGTCTGTTGTGTGTTGATTCCGTTGCAAAATGTCCGTTTCAGTTCTCAAATGTAACACTGCACATGTGTAGAGAAGTTCAAGGGGGGTGAATACTTATGCACAGCCACTGTGTAAGTGTAATTTTGTACCTTGCTACGATTTAAAGGTTAAAACATCTAAACTGCGCTTTTTAATTTAAAAAAACATTTTGTATTTTTGAACACAGATCTTATTGAAATATTATTATTATTATTATTATTATTATTATTATAAATATTATTTTAGAATATAGTTCTGGACTTGTATAAATCTCGACTGCAGCTAGGTACCAATAACGCAAGTCTAATTAGCTTACGTTTATTAAGTGATGAAATTCTACAATCCTCTCATCTATTCTACAGGTTTTAACTGAATTTGTTAAATGAGGGGCGTTCGAGTCAAACCGGGACTGGTGTTGGCGTTTCTGGTGAGTGAAGGCGTAAAGGCGATGGACATTTACAGAAAACTTTAAGCACATTCGAGTCCGATCACAACTTTCCACCCTGATGGGTCCAAGCACTAGTGACACACTGGGATAAGTGCATGAGTGTCGCAGGGGACTGTATAGAGAAATAAAGGGCGTGTTTACTCTCAGAACTGTCCCACTTTGACTTGAACGCGCCTCGTATACATGATTGTGTCGAGAACTTAAAGTAGTACTTATGAACTTTGTGTTGGTATGCAGCCTTTTGAGGACTTAACAAAAAAAAAAGAAGCAGTAAGGCGCGTCAGTCGTCCATGTGCATGCTGGGTAGAGCTTTCGCTCGTCTAACTCTCGTGTCGGTGAATAATATTGTGCTCGGATCTGTTGTTCTAGCATCGATCCCTACAGATCCTGACGTACGGTCGTCTCTCTAGCTGTTCATTTCTGTATGTAGATCTAAGCGTACGGTGGAGATCCTAGTCTTCCATGAGCAAGCGTCGTGTGGTCATGTGACTGGTGGTGATGTATTATAACACAGAGAAATGAATGTTTGTGAATTTTAACCTTTACTAACAGATGTTACTGGTTGGAAAATGAATATAAATATATTTTAAGAGTAGACATTTAATTCCTATAAGGTTGGATTTTGGATTTCTTCTTCTTTGTCGTTATCTGTGCGTGTGCCGCATGCACACACCTTCAACACGCATGTATTCGAAGCGGGATGGTTTCGTTGTTGTTGTTGTTATTGTTGTTGTTGTTGTTTTTTTTTCAGAAAAAAAAAAGACATTTTTAAGGGCTTCCGGTACTAATCTTCCCCCAGATTAAGGATTTATCTATGCAAGTCAGCGATGCAGCACTGAATAATAAACATGTGAATGAGAGATGAAGGAAAATGGACAAGGGTTTATCCAACACTGGATATTTTGCATGCTCTGATACTCATTGTGTGTGTGTGAGTGTGTGTGTGTGTGTATGGGATGAAATAAAGCTGAAATTTCACAAATGTGTGTGTGAGTAGTTGAATGTAATGAATTTTACAGAATTAGTTTCTTCTTCATGATCGCTTGACGTCATGTGACCTCGTTATAAAAGATCAAACGTTCACGCAAAGATCCAGTGCTATTCTCTTTGTCCTGCTGAATAATGAGAGCGGACGCCATGTTAAACGAAGCGTGCAGGTTTTATTCCTGATCTTTACAGGTTTAAGTGCGACGGTCGTGAAGTCACGTAAACAATCCCAAGAAGAAGAAAAAACCTCTGAAGGTGGAAACTACATGTTCATGTTCTTCTGCGTACGTTTCTACTCAATGTACAGGAGTTTATTTTAGCATCAACCCTCAGTTTGCTAAGCTAACAGCTTTCAGGATCTGAGCGAGTCGTGATTCGTCGTAGTGTCGGTTTGGTTATGGTTCATAGGATAGGGGTTAAATCCTCCTCCACTCTGAATGGGTGTAACTTTCCCGCAGAGCGCCCGATACGATATTATCACTCATTATCATGATACCCAGGACGTGCTTCAGCTTCTATTGGTATCAAGATTTTATAAATACCATGATTTAATATTTTTTAGATTGTGTTACATTTCTAAACAAACTCCTACCACACAGGACGCTGTGCTGCCTGCCACTGTGTGAACTGTTTACTGTGCTCCACCTGCAGGATTATAGAGGAACTGCAGCATTTGCTTTTTTTTTTTTATCGATTTTAGAGTGATACACGACTCTCTCACGACGCTCTCACGACTGCTTACACACCTTATATTCACACACTCTTCTACACCTGTAGACTGGAACGATTTCATACCGCACTATCCGCTCGGTTTCTTCCTCATGTCGCCTCAGTGAGACTGTTGATGTAAATGTTCATCCAGACGACTGACTAGCCTCCACACAGGACTTGTCTCATCCACAATATCGATCTGTCCCAAAGGGGTCAGTGGCTCCATGAGTAGAGAACACACTCACCGTTCTAGCACATTATGAAATGAGGACGCAGCAGCAGTAGCAGCAGAAATGTCCTGGTGAATCAGGATTATTATTATTATTGTTATTATGATGCGTTTTAAATAAATAGCAGGACGATGTCAGGTCTTCATGAAGTGGAAAGTGGTTCCTGAATAAAGGAACGACGATGTGATATAAGTGCTCTCCTGGATCGTTATCTAAAAAGAGTTGAAGAGATTGATGAGATGGAAGCACGATGAGGTCGTTTAACCGTGGAGCGCAGATGCTCATCACTACGGCCGGAGCTTTCACCGCTTTCAGCCTCATGACCATCGCAGTAGGAACGGACTACTGGCTTTACGCTCCCGGGGTGTGTCGCACCGAGAGCACGGGCGAGAACGAGACCAGCCAGAAGAACGAAGAGGTTCTCACACATTCGGGCCTCTGGCGTCAGTGCTGCATGGAAGGTAAAGATAAAAGAACTTTTCACGCAGGATGTCGACTTATCAAACTCCTTATACACTTATACAACGATTTAGCTGTTTTTTAATTGATAATTTATCAAAAAAAGATGATTGACTAAAATTAGTTTGGTTAATAAAAATCGATTCTTTCTCAGCTTTTTCAGAAATCTGAATATATTCCACTGAATGATTAAATGACATCAAACACTAACATTATCGATTTCATGAATATGTACATTATTTAACTTCATCACTTCTGTTTTAAGCCAGTCATGTGACTTCTTCTTACATTAACATTTATCAAGTTCATAAATACCTGTATTAATGCATTAAAACACAATGCACATTAAAAATATCTTTTAATTTCATTTTTATAAATTTATATAATATAAATATATATTTTATAATATTTTTAGATTTACAAATCGTAAATCGTCAGGATTTGTTATGTTATATAAATAATAAATAATTTAAAAGATTCTCTAATTATTCAGCATGAATATGTGACCTACATTCCATTTTTTAAGAATTATTATAAATTATTATTAATTTTCTGACCTGGGATTTCCACTTCTAGAGCCGAGTGAGCACTAGACTTTGATTGAATTTTTTATTTGTGATCACTACAATTCTACTTTAGAAGACAGAAGAAAATGTAATTAATTAACTTATTATATTAACTTATTATACTCGAAAGTTATCAACAGCCCTGAAGTTTATGAATTATTCTAATAAGATGTAAATTGTGATTATTATTTCATGCTCAGTAGTTAGAAACGTTTAAACAAAGAATTTAGCTCACATGATCACAAATCATAATGCAGTTATTATTAAAATATTCTATTCAATTTTAAATTGTATTTGTACAGTTTATATATTTGAACAGTGGTCATTCCATCAAAGAAGCTTTACAGAATAAAATTACATTTTTAGATGTTCAGATGTCTTCCCCACTCTCATTTATTATTATTATTATTATTATTATTATTATTATTAATAATAATAATAATAATATGAAGCTACCACCACCATGCTTTCATAACACTACAACATTACTCCAGTTGTGTCACAAAACAGAGTTTTATTAAACCCACAACACACTCCACGTGTCCTTTATAATAAACTGTAACTGGTGTTTTCACTAAAATATGAAAATAGATATTATTGCATGCTGTAAACAGTAAACAGTTCCTGGTAGTAAAATTTCACATTCTGGGTCAAACCTCTGATGACTTTTTTCACCCTGAGGAAACAGGAAGTGTGCGTTCGACCCAGCTCTCCCAGTCTGTCCTACATCACTGGCTTTAATGGAAAGTGTAATGAAGCGTTCCGGCTGTTCGGGGGAACGTCGATACGGCAGCGCTCGCTTCATTCACCGCTGATGAGGCTGTAAAGTCTCTGAGAAGAACCTTGAATTCAGCAACGCTCTTTCTTTCTTTCTTATGAGCTACAGCTCTGATGTAGCTGTGTACACAGAACACCAAGTGTTTAATTTTAGTGATGAAGCAGAGTTAACCACGCTAAAGTCGGTTATTTTCCTCTATCTGCGCGTCCCTGAGTGTGTGAACATACAGCAGCTTAGTAACAATTACAAATGTTTAATTCATTAAAGTCCTATGAAGTGAGAACAGGAGCGAGTTTCTTTCACTGACATAAATAAACTTTAATTCTGAATTATATACAGAATTATAACTATAGAATTATATATCCAATTATACTTAAACCCCATAGCGCGTAGTAAGATTAACTTGATCACACCACCCAGGCGTTGATCATTATCCTATAATAACATGCCCCTACAGTGATTTATTATTTACGTATTAATATTACATATATTACAGTGATTAATATTATATTCCCAAACGGTTTTAATAAACTCAAAATGTGTTCCAATATTTTGATTATCAATTACACACATTGACTTTGTTCAAGATTGTGTACAATGTAAAGCAACTGTGTGCAAAATGGCTTTGTGTGTGTGTGTGTGTGTGTGTGTGTGTGTGTGTGTGTGTGGGTATGTGTGTGTTTAAGGTCTGTTCACAGGTGTCTGTAAACACATCGATCATTTCCCAGAAGATGCTGAATATGAACAGGATGCAGCAGAATACTTGCTCCGTAAGTACTTTGAACAAACACACAAACACACACACACACACACAGAAAGACGGAGAAAGTGCATATACTGCAGCAAGTATCTTAAGCTTTTTTCAACTTGCATTGTTGAAAATTCCTCAAAAGGTCAGAAAGACAAACTCTGTGTGTGTGTGTGTGTGTGTGTGTGTGTGTGTGTGTGTGTTTCAGGAGCAGTACGTGCCTCCAGTCTTTTCCCTATTATGAGTGTCGGACTGTTGTTCGTTGGCGGAGTGTGTGTCGCTGCCAGTGAGTTTTACAAAAACCGCCACAACGTCATCCTGAGTGCAGGAATATTCTTCGTCTCCGCTGGTACGCTTCCATCAGACTGACAGACAGTGTAAAAAATAACTCGAGTCTAAAACAATAAATAAAATCACATAAAAGCAGTTTGCTACAACTAACAACTGCAAGACATACCACAACAACCACCTAACACACCGTAGGAACTGCCTAGCAACACCATAGCAACACCATTTATGAACACCATAGCAACTGCATGGAATACCAAAGCAACCACTTGGAACACCATAGCAACTGCCTAGCAACATCACTTTATTACTCTTTTAAAACAACAGTAAGTAACTGTAACCAAGGCAGAGCCATTTCCCTCAGGATTAATAAAGTTCTTTAAATCTTGAATTTAAAAACACTATCCAGCATCCATATGGCAAAACTATAGCAAGTGCTTAGCAACACGCGAACAGTAGCACAGGAAGAGTTCGAGCTGCTCCCTTTAGATGATGTTCGGTTCCAGATCCTCTACTCTGATTTCTTTATCCATTTGTTCTGTTGTTCTTCCTGTTATTCTGCGTTCCTAGTTTTCTTTCGCTCCTGTGTTTCCTTCTGTAAACGTTCTTTTCTTTCCTGTGAACATTTGTTCTGTTAGTTTATACTTTTGTTTTTCTTTCTATCTTTTAAACTTTACTTTTTCCCCTTGTTCCCTTTCTTTTAAAAACAGTGCAAGTGTACATGATTGAATATAATGTGTGTGTGATGTGTGTGTGTGTGTGTGTGTGATGTGTACTGTGTGTGATGTGTAATGTGTGTGTGATGTGTAATGTGTGTGTGATGTGTAACGTGTGTGTAATGTGTGATGTGTTATGTGTGTGTGATGTGTGTGTGATGTGTGTGTGTAATGTGTGTGTGTGATGTGTAATGTGTGTGTAATGTGTGATGTGTTATGTGCGTGTGATGTGTGTGTGTGTAATGTGTGTGTGTGTGTGTAATGTGTGTGTGATGTGTGTGGTGTGATGTGTGTGTGTGATGTGTGTGTGTGTAATGTGATGTGTGTGATGTGATGTGTGTAATGTGATGTGTGTGTGTAATGTGTGTGTGATGTGTGTAATGTGATGTGTGTGATGTGATGTGTGTAATGTGATGTGTGTGTAATGTGTGTGTGATGTGTGTAATGTGATGTGTGTGTGATGTGTGTGTTATGTGT